>BCIP01000009.1:544695-612575 GCA_001599995.1 Ambrosiozyma monospora
GTGAATCCATACTATATATCTGAAGAAGATCCAGTTGTTGAAAAAAATATATCAAACACGTTCACAATAACACAATTGCAAGACTTTATTTCCCAATTGCCTTCCAGTCTCAGCTCATTCGAGATCACCAGTAAAGGTTATTTAAGAGTCGATTTTGATAGTTACTCACTATGCTGCCCAGACAAATTATCATTCAGTCATTTTACCAATTTGAAAAAGCTTAAATTTGATTTTCTCAACCACACTCCATCTTTTGATGTTTCCATTTTCCCTGACTCGTTGGAAACTCTCGATTTCACTTCCTCCAAAAATCTAACGGGCCTTTTTCCATCAAACTTGATAACATTGAGCGTTGATTTGGGCTCATACGACGAGTCTTTAACATATTTTTTGAATACAATTACCAACCTGACGAATCTTGTGACGTTAAGAACTCGAATTCCTGAATACCAACCTGTTGATCTAAGAGGAGTTAAATTTCCACCTCATCTTTGCTCCTTTGAATTGGATCTTAACCTCTCATATGATTCAGATATGGATGGTTCAGATCCTACTAAGGAAATAGCTCCATACATTGTTTTGGATGAGATTCCGTTAAACTATTTCCGTTTGCCACAAGCTGATAGTCGGCATATTATTGTTGTCGATGGGTCTAAAGGAGAAAATATTGAATCAATGAAACGACAGATTCATGGATTATCATCAGAATGTGGTTGGGTCCAATATTCTCGTCTCGATGATTCAGAAACAGATCCTATTCTTGATTCTTTACATACTCTTTTTGACATTTGTGGGTTGATTTGAATATTGTCATGTCATTGCATGAGCTATATAAAGCTTTCGACAGCTATATACACGAACCACTGCATGTACACGTATACTCTTAATTTGTGGTTTGATTCGACAATTTGTTTAATTATATACCCTTTACTTTTATGGTAATTTTATAGCTTATTAATAACCTTTAAACTTATCTTTACCATTAGTTTTAAATTAATATATATAGGCTTAACTTTTTATGGTAAAATTAAAAGCTAGATATATAAATTCAATAAACTATAAAACCCGAATTCGTACCTAGTTTTTATAGAGGTCATAAGTAGTGCCTTAAATATATAAATGAAATGTTTATTTGAAGTATTGTATCATGACTATGGTAGTTTTTCTCATGATATAAATTGCGGCTCACGTGTATAGTAAACAGAATGCCAGCTATAAACAGAAAAGTAGAAGATATACAGTGATTGGGATCTATTCCTTCTTCTCCAGTTTCAACTTTTGTTCGACTTCATCGATATAGTTAATTCTTTCAGTTAAGTGTGGGTGATTGTAAGAGTAAGCAGAGTATAACCAATCAACATTCAAAGCACCCAAGTTTTCTTTATGCAAAGTGATCAAAGACACTTTCAATTCCTTACCGTAACCCAACTTAGTAGCGTAAGCATCAGCTTGGTATTCGTAAGTTCTGCTCAACAAGTTCATCAAAAAGCCCATGATTGCATCAGTAGGCTTCAGGACATCACCGAACAACATGAAACCAATCAAGATTGGGTATTCGTTGTAGAAACCAAATGAGTTGTACAAAGACTTGTTTTTAACAAAAGCAGAGAATAGTGTGAAGATACTAAAGATATGAGCTTGGTTGATGACTAACAACTTGGTAGTATGGGACAAGTACCAGTGACCAATTTCGTGACCTAAAACAGCAACAACCTCTTTGACATTCTTAGATTGAGCAATCAAAGTATCATAAATAACAATTTGTTTGGAACCCCATGGTAAACCTAAGAAATAGGCGTTGGAATGGGATGATCTCTTGGAACCATCGATGACAAACAACTTATCTAATGGGAATTTCTCTTGGGCAGCCAAAGCTTCGACATCTCTCTTGAGTGTTTGGCCATGTTGTACGTCTTGTGTCTCTTGTGTCTCTTGTGTCTCTTGTGTCTCTTGTGTCTCTTGTGTCTTGGTTCCCAAAATTACTTGCTCACTATTATTAGTTAAGAAGTGCATAGTCTTCAGGAAATTTCTTGAATCTTAACTATGGCGCACAGGTAATAGATAAAACGAGCTAAAACAGATCAAAACTTCCTACAATCACCCATGAATCATGATCAATAGTGACCAAATAGGTTTTTAGGAACTCGATTATTCATCCCACATAATTTTCCACCTTTCTTCATTAGAGGATCAGCCTCATCAACATCAACATAAGACAGTCAACGCATAAGTTTGAATGCCGATTCCATATCAACTTTCACCATCAAATGCTGTGTCACTAGCATCACAACTACCATTGGAAGTCCAATTTGTCATACTGAAAGATGTCATGGTCAATTTTTTAAACTCTAGATGTTCTGAGGAAGGTCTTCTGTCTTCTAGGAGAGAGACTCATCATGATATKCTAGCTCAGTTTGTTTCAATGTTAGGATACAGCACATCTTTTGACACGGTACTCTCCATGGCCATTCCAGAACTGAACCTTGACAACTCGATTTTTAGCAGTCTTCATTTTGAACAGTTTGCCAAGTTTGTTATTACAAGATCACTTCAAATCAAATCGCTGCAAATAGACCCGGCCCTTCATGATGATGTGCATCGCTATAACAGTCCAGATATACTTCGTCTTCTGGAATTTCATTGTCGAACCGTTGTCTCCAATTATCGGGTTATCATGGATCCAATCAGTTCTGTGGAGTTGCTTAGACATTCCTATTATGTGAAATTCATAAATCATTTGGAGTGGAGTCGTGGCTTGTTTTCACCACTATATCATTCCGGTCTTTTGAGTCAATTGCATCGCTTGAGAAAATTGCTGATCCCCTTGAAAGATCAAGGTGATATTGCAATGCTGAATGATATTATCAAGGCATCATGGTTCAAAGCTTCCACAAAATTGATACTGAGAGTTGAATCTGAGGAAACCTCTGATGCTGTTTATTGTCTCTCTAAATTGAGTGACATTATTCAAAGAAATGAAAAATTGGACATCACTCTAGATATTGATTTGACTTTGTCTTCTCCTTTGGTTATTAATGCACTATCCCAGCTCATATTACAACCTACACCAATCAGTAATGTGGAGCTCTATGCCGAATCCAATGGCTACATACGGCCGAAAGCAGCATTGTTGAATAAGGCGACAACCATTAAGAGGATTTGTCTAACACCTGATGATATCATGGACATTACAGACATTACTTTTTCCAATGAGTCAGTCACAAGTCTCAAACTTATCGATTTGTCATCCCCTTCTGAGATTGTCTTTCACGGTCTCCATTCTTTAAAGTCTCTTGACTTAATTAGTTGTTCAATTACTTGGCAAGCTATGTCGAAACTTCCGGAAACTTTAGAAGTGCTCCATTTTGATTGTGTTGAATTAACAGGAAATGGACTTGACTGCACTTTTCCATTACAGTTGCGCAAATTAAATATATTCGGAAATCCAAGTTTTTCTGCTCTGCCGGTCATTCTTAATGCTAGTGAATTGCATGATTTGGATGTGGTGATAATTTATTTAGATCCTGCGATTGTGAATCCATACTATATATCTGAAGAAGATCCAGTTGTTGAAAAAAATATATCAAACACGTTCACAATAACACAATTGCAAGACTTTATTTCCCAGTTGCCTTCCAGTCTCAGCTCATTCAATATTACCAGTAGAGGTTATTTAAGAGTCGAATTGGACAGTTACTCTCTCTGCTGCCCAGACAAATTATCTTTCAGTCATTTTAGCAATTTGAAAAAGCTCAAGTTTGATTTTCTCAACCACATTTCGTTATTCAATGTTTCCATTTTCCCTAATCCTTGGAAACTCTAGACTTCACTTCCTCCAAAAATCTAACGGGCATTTTTCCCTCAAACTTAATAACATTGAGCGTTGATTTGGGCTCATATGACGAGTCTTTAACATATTTTTTGAATACAATTACCAACCTGACGAATCTTGTGACGTTAAGAACTCGAATTCCTGATTACCAACCTGTTGATCTAAGAGGAGTTAAATTTCCACCTCATCTTTGCTCCTTTGAATTGGATCTTAACCTTTCATATGATTCAGGTATGGATGGTTCAGATCCTACTAAGGAAATAGCTCCATACATTGTTTTGGATGGGATTCCGTTAAACTATTTCCGTTTGCCACAAGCTGATAGTCGTCATATTATTGTTGTCGATGGGTCTAAAGGAGAAAATATTGATTCCATGAAACGACAGATTCATGGAGTATCATCAGAATGTGGTTGGGTCCAATATTCTCGTTTCGATGATTCAGAAACTCCTATGCTTGATTCTTTACGTACTCTTTTTGTGGGTTGATTTGAATAATTGTCATGTCACTGGGTTGAAGATGAGTTATAAAGCTTTCAGCTACACGAACCACCATGTATACAGGAATAGAAAACACAAAATTTCTTTTTTTTTGTTATCGCTTATATATATTACACAGTGAAGTATAATACATATATCCTATTTTTCTTGACTGAATTGAATCCTATAATTAATAAATCCATATCTGGCCTGCAGCTAGTTGTTGCCGGCCGAGAGCTGTAGTTTCGATCATACAGCGGCCAGCCTAAGCCCTTGCCCCCTGGGCCCTGGGACCGTGTGTCCATGTCTACTAGTTCTGAAAAATGTGGCCTTGAACTTGATTCTTGAACCTTTTACTAGCTTGGTAAATTATGTTACAGTTTTTTTTCTATGTTTTGATACATTTATATGTATATAACTTACGTTAGACAACTCAAACTCAGCTGATCGGTCTTTTTAAGTTTCAAGGTTAATCATGCAGCTACCTCGAATGAGATTCGAGGTCGACCAGGCGTATATTCCAATTTCCAAGCTGAGCAAGCTGTCCAAGACCAATAATTGATGATGAACTAAAACGAAAAATAATTTTTACTAGCTGCCATGACAATATTCAACTTCAATTGGTGGCGGGATGATTTCATATATATATATATGAGCATCTGCCATTAGTGAGTTATCTTCATCATAAATGATGAGACAATCATTATTCATCATCGTCAATACAACAGTCAACTCATAGGTTATATAGCATCAGGTATCCATAATGTCAGTTTCATATTCACTTTCACCATTAGATGCTGTATCGCTAGCATCACAACTACCATTGGATATCCAACTTGTCATACTAAAAGATGTCGTGGTGAGTTATTCAGACTCTAGATGTCCTGAGCGAGCAGCTGAGCCTTTTCAATGCAGAGAGATATATCACGATATGTTAGAACAGTTGGTTTCAATGTTGGGATACAACACATTATTTGACAAATTTCTCTCCATGGTCATTCAAGAACTGAACCTTGACGAGTCAATTTTCAGCAGTCCTCATTTTGAGCAGTTTGCCAAGTTTGTTATCACAAGATCACTTAAGATCAAATCCTTGCAAGTAGTCCCCAGACTTTGAAGATGCTAATAGATACTTAACAGCTCAGATTGTTGAAATTTCATTGCCAAACCATTGCTTCTATTTATATTGATAACTATTATATCCCAT
Organism: Ambrosiozyma monospora; assembly: GCA_001599995.1. NCBI lineage: Eukaryota > Fungi > Ascomycota > Pichiomycetes > Pichiales > Pichiaceae > Ambrosiozyma > Ambrosiozyma monospora. Next base: position 550,214 of record BCIP01000009.1, read on the forward strand.
ACAGTTTTGAGGAGTTGCTCGATCATTCATATTATTTGAAATTTGTCAATCATTTGGAGTGGAGTCATGGCTTGCTTTCGCCACTACATATATCAATCTGGTCTTTTAAGTCAGTTTCGTCGGTTGACTAAGTTGGTGGTCCCTTTGTAACATGAAGGTGATATCACAATTTTGAATGACATTATCAAAGCGTCATGGTTTAAAACTTCAACCAAACTGGTATTGAGAATTGAAACCCGTGAAAGATTAAGTGCTATTGATTTCCTCTCTAAATTGAAAGACATTATTCAAAGAAATGAAAAATTGGACATCACCTTGGATCTCAAATTTGATTTGTCATCTCCTTCGATGGTTGATGCTTTATCGCAGCTACTTTTACAAAACACCCCGATTGCTTCTGTGAAGCTAGGTTCCGAAACGAGTGATATGTGGTCTGCTGTGACATTGTTGAATAAGGCGAAGAACCTAAAGAATATTAATCCATTTCTAGACGGTTGCAGGGATACTTGTGAGAACACTGCTGAAATTGCTTTTTCGAATTCTTCTTCCACATTTCTTTACCTTTCAGAGTTGGCGTCCCCTTCTGAGTTTATCTTTCATGATCTACAATCTTTGAAGACTCTGATCTTAGTAAGTTGTTCGATTAGTTGGAAGGCAATATTAAACCTTCCGAAAACTTTAGAAGTTCTCAGTTTTGATTTTGTTGAGTTAACAGGACCTGAAGCTCATTGCTCTTTGCCATTACAGTTGCGGAAAATACATTTATTTGGACGCCCAAGCAGCTCTCTTATGCCACTCATTCTTAATGCTGCTGAATTGAATGATTTGGATGAAGTAATAATTATCTTACATCCAACATCTGTGCACTTAGATGTCATAGATGAGATAGACGGATGGGATGAAGTTATTGACGAATTTTTAAAGATAGAATATACTTGCTCATTACCACAATTGCGAGAGTTTATTTCTCAATTCCCATCAAGTCTGGGATTATTTGAAATAAAAAGCAAAGGTTATTTGGGAGTTGATTTGGATAGTTACTGTCTATGCTGCCCAGACAATTGATCTTTTGGGAATTTCACCACTTTGATAAAACTTAAGTTTGAATTTCCCAACCACACTCCGTCTTTCAACGTTTCCGTTTTTTTTGACTCTTTGGAAACCCTTGACTTTATTTCACCTGAATTCCTGACTGGTGCTTTTTCATTAAAACTAGAAATTCTTGAATATTGATTTATCTTCATACGGTGAGTCCTTAACACATTTTTTGAACACAGTTAGCAACATGTCGAATCTGGTGGAGCTGAAAACTCAAATTCCTGAATATTGGTCAGTTGATCTAAGACATGTTAAATTCCCACCTCGTCTTAACTTCTTTGAATTGGGCATTGGCTGTGGGGACATAGACTTTGAAGAGATGCTCAGTGGCTCCGACCCTATTAAAGCGGGAACCCCATATATTGTTATGCATGGTTTCACTGTGTCTTTGGAAAATATTCATCTCCTGGTAGATAGACACGTTATTTTTGTTGATGGATCTAAGGGGGAAAATTTTGAGTCAATGAAACGACAAATTTCTGGAGTATCACCCAGATGTGAATGGGCCCATTATTCTCGTTTCGATGAAGGGAATTCCATTCTTGATTCTTCACGTACTCTTTTTGTGGTTTGATTCGACTTTGTATAATTCACACTTACCTTCTACCTTTTACCTTTTACCTTTAAACTTATCTTTATAATAAGTTTTAAATTATTAGTACCTAGTTTTTATACAGAGGATGAGTAGTGCTTTATATATAAATGAAATGTTTATTTGAAGTATTGTATCATGACCATGGTAAGTTTTTCTCATGGTATAAATTGTGGCTCACGTGTATAGTAAACAGAATGCCCTATAAACAGAAAAGTAGAAGATATATAGTGATTGGGATCTATTCCTTCTTCTCCAGTTTCAACTTTTGTTCCACTTCATCGATATAGTTAATTCTTTCAGTYAAGTGTGGGTGATTGTAAGAGTAAGCAGAGTATAACCAATCAACATTCAAAGCACCCAAGTTTTCTTTATGCAAAGTGATCAAAGACACTTTCAATTCCTTACCGTAACCCAACTTAGTAGCGTAAGCATCAGCTTGGTATTCGTAAGTTCTGCTCAACAAGTTCATCAAAAAGCCCATGATTGCATCAGTAGGCTTCAGGACATCACCGAACAACATGAAACCAATCAAGGTTGGGTATTCGTTGTAGAAACCAAATGAGTTGTACAAAGACTTGTTTTTAACAAAAGCAGAGAATAGTGTGAAGATACTAAAGATATGAGCTTGGTTGATGACTAACAACTTGGTAGTATGGGACAAGTACCAGTGACCGATTTCGTGACCCAAAACAGCAACGACTTCTTTGACATTCTTAGATTGAGAAATCAAGGTGTCATAAATAACAATTTGTTTCGAACCCCATGGTAAACCTAGGAAATAGGCGTTGGAATGGGATGATCTCTTGGAACCATCGATGACAAACAACTTATCTAATGGGAACTTCTCTTGGGCAGCCAATGCTTCGACATCTGTCTTCAATTCGCCGTCTTCCAATGGAGTCAACTTGTTAAACAAAGGTTGGATGAACTTAGGATAGATGATAATCATCAGGATTTGAACAGAAAACAAGAACAAAGTAAGATAATACATGAACTTGTCACCAAAGTAATCAATGATCTTCAAGAAAGCAGCCATAATAGGAGCCCCGAGAACACCAACAAGAGCCAATGACTTCAAATTATCGGATATCCACATTGGAACCGTCAACTTATTGAAACCGAATTTTTCTTCTAGAACAAAATGAGAGTAATAATCAACAGGCAAACCCAGGACGGTGGTAATACAAACAAACTCACCTAAGAAAAGCAACGATTGCAAGATTGGACCACCGACACCAGCTGAGCCAAGTAAGAACTTAGGCAATTTCAACATCAAAGAACCAGCACTAGACCATAACCAAGGCAAGACATCGAATTTGAAAAACAAAATATTTTGAACAAGAGAAGATAAATCAACAGCCAATGAGAATTTCAACTTGGCAGTGGCATAGTTGCATGATTTTGTAACTGTTTCACTGTCAATTTCAGCTTGTAATAGTTTTGGAATTGGTTTGTTTTCTTTCACGGTCTTAAGTTGTCTCAGTTTGAGGTATGATTCAAATAGGAAATGAGCTGTGGAAAACCCAATTACCAGGGTCTTCCAGTCGAAACCTGGTCTGTCCAACAGTGTTGCAATTATTTCACCAAAACCCATGTTTGTTGTTGTTTATTGGTGGAGAGTTGGTTGTGTTGTGATGGGGTAAAGAGGTGGTTTGTCATCTGGAAGATACGTGTTGTTTGGCCTTCGCCCGTTGCCCGTGAAAAATCGCCATCGTCGGACGAGGCAAAGATTCATTTACGCGAAGTTCGAATGTTTTACTGACGTATTCACAAAGAAGTTCAAACTCACCGAATGCTCTTTGCCATTTAAGTGACCCGGATATAATATGCAATTCACATTGAGAATAGAGTGGTTTCTAAAATGAACTAACTCAGATAAATATAAAGTTTTTGCTATATTGTAAACAAAAAAAACTTTTATAGTGAAAACAAAATAAGAATCATAATCGTAATTTCTATACGTTGTAAGGTTAGTTTAAGCTTGTAAACAACAGAACAAAACAAAACAAAAAGTGGGAAGAAAGGAAGTAGTGGGGAAACAAAAGTCAAATAAAGATAAAATTCGTAAACAAAATAATATAGTGGATTTTTAATGCTATTGAAGTATTATGAACAAATAATAAAAGATAAAAGTATTCAAAAAACGATGGTTGTTAGACACAATCTTTTGTTTGGGAACACATCTATTTAGTTTCAGCAGCCAACTTTTCAGCCTTAGCAACGACATCTTCGATACCACCAACCATGTAGAAAGCGTTTTCTGGCAAGTGATCGTACTTACCTTCCAAGACATCCTTGAAAGATTGGATAGTGTCCTTTAATCTAACCAAAGCACCTGGGATACCAGTGAAAACTTCAGCGACAGCGAAAGGTTGAGACAAGAATCTTTGGATCTTTCTGGCTCTTTCGACAGTCAACTTATCTTGTTCAGACAATTCATCCATACCCAAAATGGCAATGATATCTTGCAAGGACTTGTAAGCTTGTAAAGTTTGTTGAACGTTAGTGGCAACATCGTAATGTTCTTGACCAACAACGGAAGCATCTAACAATCTAGACTTGGAATCCAATGGATCGACAGCTGGGTAAATACCCAATTCGGAAATACCTCTAGACAACACAGTGGTGGCATCCAAGTGAGCGAAAGTGGTAGCTGGGGCAGGATCAGTCAAATCATCGGCAGGCACGTAAACGGCTTGGACAGAAGTAACGGAACCCTTTCTGGTGGTGGTAATTCTTTCTTGCAACAAACCCATATCAGTGGCCAAAGTTGGTTGATAACCGACGGCAGATGGAATTCTACCCAACAAAGCAGACACTTCAGAACCAGCTTGGGTGAATCTGAAAATGTTATCAATAAACAACAAGACATCTTGACCTTCTTCATCTCTGAAGTATTCAGCAATGGTCAAACCAGTCAAAGCAACTCTAGCTCTAGCTCCTGGTGGTTCGTTCATTTGACCGAAAACCAAAGCGACCTTAGATTCACCTTCCAAGTTAATGACACCGGTTTCCTTCATTTCTCTGTACAAATCGTTACCTTCTCTGGTTCTTTCACCGACACCAGTGAAAACAGAGAAACCACCATGGGCCTTGGCAATGTTGTTAATCAATTCTTGAATGAAAACGGTCTTACCGACACCGGCACCACCGAACAAACCAATCTTACCACCTCTAGCGTAAGGAGCCAACAAATCGACAACCTTAATACCAGTTTCCAAAATTTCGGCTTCAGTGGATTGTTCAACGAAAGAAGGTGGGTCAGCGTGAATTGGGTTTCTTTGCTTACATTCAATTGGACCTCTCTCATCGATTGGTTCACCAACGACGTTAATAATTCTACCCAAGGTACCTCTACCAACTGGAACAGAAATTGGAGCACCAGTATCTTGGACAGATTGACCTCTAACCAAACCTTCGGTACCATCCATAGCGATAGCTCTGACGGAGTTTTCACCCAAATGTTGAGCAACTTCCAAGATCAACTTAGAACCGTTGTTTTCAACTTCCAAAGCGTTCAAAATAGCTGGCAATTCACCTTGTTCGAATTGGACATCGACAACGGCACCAATGACAGCTCTATATCAATTAATACATTGTGAAAACAATTTAAATTACATGTTAGTATTATGACTGTTTGTCCACTGAGGATTAGTCAATTTTCCATCATGGCCAAAGGTAAGGAATCACTATTCAAGTTCAAAATTGACAAATCGAAATATCACAATGAGATAGAAACAGATAGGCAGGTTTGTTTTTTTATCAGACTTGATTGTTTGTTATGTTGTGTTCACCAATGGTTAGGCAGCCCGCGCACTGCCGTATTAAGGAGAAATGCTGCGCTCTGATTTGCCGGCGAGTGCGAAAATTGAAAAGTCGACGTTCGTACAGTGCGATGAAAAATGTGTGGAGAGGGGAAGGGGATGGGTTCACAAACCATTGAATGGCCAATGTAACTGAAGTTCGTAATTGTAATTGATGTATTCCAAAGTGTTATTGGGTCTTAAGATCTTTGAAGTTGTTCAATGTTTTGAAAATGGAAATGTGGAGTAAATTTCTTCGATCTTTTGGCGATTTCTGCAGAGCCCGTTCAACTCCAGGCAAACCGATATGAACCAAAGGCTTGAATTTCATTGAACTGTGATTGTCAATTGAATGATGATTCAGTGATTTAAATGTTGGCTTGAATGATAAGCATGATGTGAATTGTGAATTGAGGGGTACATACCTGACCTTACCAGAAGCTGGGGCAGCGGTGGCCAAACCTCTGTTTAAAGCCATGTTGGCCTTGACAGCCTTCAAGGCAGCTCTTGAAGTAGTAGCAAATAATCTAGCAACCATCGTGGGAGTATGAGTGATAGAGATATGTGGTGATCAAGAGTGTTTTGGAAGAGAGGGAAGCAGGTGAAAGAGAGGAAAGGAGGGAAAAGAAGCAGTTATGTAGTGTGTGTGACCGCTGGTGGTAGGTGGTGAGAGAGAGGCCCACGTACTCTCCTCTCGCTAACTAAAGTGCAACGAACGAAACTCATTGGTCCACAAAGCTGCCATCCAGCAGACACGGGTCACTAACTTCCCAGGCCTGTCATTGGCCAATGTGCGCGTCTCTGAAAACTGTGTACAGGCGTGAACTATCGGCTTTAATTTGTTGATCGTGTGTACGGCAGCTTCAGCACCAAGCTTACAATCATCAACACTTTCAATTGATTGATTAATCTTGGGAATTGAAATTTGATATTCACAGATATAAACAGTAAGAGAAACAAATGTTTGGAATTTAAAGGAGAAAAAAAACAAGAATTGAACCAGTAAATCACTGATCAATTGAAAAATAAACAGATCAATGATTCGAAATCAAAAACAATCAAACATAAAACAAAAAGTCATCTTTATAAATCAACCGGCAAGTTACAACCAAAATGCATACCTCTCGAGCCAATACTACTGTTGCACAGCATTGTTATTATTGGTTGTGTTGTTAACAATATAGTTGGCTCTCAGCATCTCGATAACCTTCGGCTGAATATCAACACAAATATACTTCTCCAAATCTTTCAAATCAACCTCCTGATACAAAGTACTAGCACCATGCAACCTCTTAACCTCGTCGGTCCACCACTCTTCATCATGATCATTCAATTTCGAGTTAGGTTCCAATTTAAGGAAAGAATTAGACATGGCTTTCTCTTTCAGAGCACTAATCTTCTTACTGAGGCACTCCATACAAAGAACAACTTTACCGAAATTACCATTCTTCAATCTCTTTCTCTTCATCCTCTGCAACATACGTGTCTTGGTCTCTCGTAAACTCATCTCACGGGAACCTAGAATCTGAACGTCGTCGTCCTCAGTTAACCCGCCAACGTGAACAACTTCGATGTCTCCTTCTTTAGATGCCAATCTTCTGGATTTTCTTCTGAGTCTGGAAGCTGGTGAATCATTCACAACTGCAGTCTTTGTGCCATTTGTTGCTGATTTAGTCTTATCAGATGATTCATCATTGCTATGTTTTCTCTTAGATGAGCCAACTGAAGCAGGTGGAGAACTAGAACCAGTCGATGTGGCAGCTGTTGAAAGGGCATTGGCAACAGAAGTTGTCTTGGGCACTTCAGTCAATTGTTCAGCTTCATTTTTGATCTCTTGCTTGACTTTAGCTGCAGAATTGGCAATTGAGGAACCTTCAAGTTGCGCCTCTTTCACAATTTGGGTCCATTCGGATTCAATATCAGGGAAACCAGAATGAGATGCTTTTGGTGATTGATTCGGTGTAGGCAATTGGATAGTTGTGTCTCTGGCGTCGGTTTTAGAATTGGCGTTATTGTTGTTGGATGATTTGCTGTGCTTGGACAACCCTTCTTTCTCTAACTCTTGTAAAACGTCAATTTCAACCCATTGGAAATTCACAAAAGATTTACAATCATTGCAAATGAATTCATCGATTTCTTCAGCTTCTTCATTAGCCAGTCTCTTTCTTGACATTCTTCCTCTTGATCTCTTTCTCTTTTCTTCATTTCTTGCAATGACTTGCTTAACCAACTCATCATAATCAATTTTCTTTTCAATGGTTGTCACAAATCTCACTAAGTCATAATTGGTCAGAGCCGTTGAATATTCACGAATTTGGGAACAATAATCAGTGAACGATATCCTTATCATTTCTCTAATGGTATCACGGGAAAACGAATGATTATCTTTGTTGACTAAGATGTCATCCATTATGTTTCTCAATAACTTGTAATAATTGAAAACTGCTTCTTTTTTAACTAGCTTGTACTCATTCAAAGCATCTTGTCCATAATGCAACCAGAAAGGCATGGTAAAATTGACAGCTTCATTGATATTGAAACCACAGTTGAAACCAGCATGGTAAACTTTAGGAAATGTGATAACAAACTCATTAGGACCTTGATCAACATGGTAGACATGCAATGTCTTACCCTTCTTAGAACGTGCCATTTCAACTAATTTATTCGGACTCAGCAAAGACACCAATTGATGTAATAAATCAGGCTGTTTTTGGAAATAATCAGGAGCACATTCATGGAAAATGGATTCAAACAAGTCACATTCATTGGCTGGGATACCGTACCATTTTTTCACACTTCCAACGTGACAGTAGTTGGCACTCATTGTATAATGATCTTCTTTATGCCAGCAAAAAGTAGAAAACATTGATCCAACGTAGATCCATGGAACAGTCATACCGGAGATCTGATCTCTAGATTCGGTTCTAAAGTAGTTCAATAATGAGCCTGGAGCAAATGGCAAGTTGCACAAGTTGAAAGGATGTTCAACATACTCTTTGTACTTGGTTTGGTCAATCAAAGGATTATCTTTAGTTGGGAATCCTGAAATTTCATCTGGTTTCTCATTGTGGACATCAGCACCGTATCTGACTTCAAAATCATTCTCTTTCTCAACTTCAACCAGGTTCCAGAAATCTTTCTCCAGCATGGCAACAGTAGGTTTATGATTGCCTTGGAAACGCTTATCACAATATTCATTCTTGAAATGTTCACAAAATTTTTGGAATTGCTCAACGGTGAAAATAGATTCAAAGTCTTCTTCAAAACCATAGTCTCCATTGGAACCAATCAAACATTCATCACAGAACCAGTCACCTTTAGGAACTTTAGTCAACTGCGGGGTCAAGCAACGCATATGGTAAGTACATTCGCAATCATCACAGATTAGCATCTTAGCTGGATCGTCTTTACCACCACAAACCTCGCACTGGGTACCATGAGAAATACCAAATAAAGATTCACCTGAACCATGTTGTCTGAATTTTTCCAGTGCTTCAGTAATAGGTGACTTTTCCTTCCCACCATTACCGGTACCTGAATTTTCATGCTCGGCCGCAATCTGGCGGGTTAAGTACTTGGAATACCTACACAACTGTCTAAACACATCCTTGTCCTTGAAACGGTCTTTGAACACCTGTTGGAAATTCTTAACTGTGACAACGTCATACAAGTGAATTCTTCCACTGTCGTTCAAGTCAACATATCCTGTCTTGATTGGTTTTTTGCCCTTGGTTCTCAAATAGTTGTTGAAACCAGAAAGCCAAAATCTTCTGGATCTATTCGTCAAATTCAACTCACTTAGGTTCTGCAATCTTGTGTGAAACTTGAAACTGGATGGGTCGATGGATAATGGTGGTTGCCAGCCTGTTGGTGGTTTCACTTTCACTATACCATAGTAAGCTCCCAGCTGGACGACTTCCGCTGAGTTCAGATACTGAATGGGATTTGCAAATTGCTCTACTGTCGGATGGAGAGTTGGAGCCTCTTGAGTGGCCTGCATTTTTCTAGCCAATAAATTTCAGTGGTTGATGTCACTTTTTGATATGATGATGTGCAAATAATTCGGGGGAAAGAGGGAAAAGCAGTTATTTCAAAAGAAGGGGGAGCACTCACTTCAGGGGAAATAATTTCTGGCTTTAAAGTAAATTTCTATTCTGCTGTTCTGTTCTTGTTGGATGTTCACTGTTCAGCAGTACGTTTCACTGTTTGAGGATGGAGAAGGTTGATGAGATCCCAAGACAATGATATCAGGCAATATTGATGTAGAGCAAGACCAGTTGAAGCTGTCCATGAGTTCAATCATGTATCGGTGATAGTGAAACTCAACAGTGGAATCGTTGAAACTTGGTAGATGCTGTCCGGTCGGTCGTCTCAGAGTTCAGTTAAAGTCTCCCGCAAAAATGCCAAAATGCCCTTATTATCGGACCACTCACCAGCCACCAATTAAGCCCGTTTCGGACGGTTGTGCAGCGCACGACGTGGCTAAGCGAGGCTGAGAAGTGAACAGCACTGCATGCATGGTTCCTCGGAGGGTAATTTGCTTGAAGGCCCACTCGCACCAATATGGAAGTTGTTTCCACAGTGAAACTTTCCAAATACGTTCAAAGCTGGACCTTTGATGGATATTGATAGATAGCCCCCTGGCTCACTGAGTACGCACTGTAATACTTTTTCAACGCGAAGTTTGAACAACTCGACATGCAGATTCAGGGACCACTGACCTGACCAGATTCAGTTCTTATTCTAGTGAACCAGTTTCAGTTCAGTTCCGAATCCAGAGTTTATCAATTTCAAGTCGACAACTTTGATATACAGCAAACAACATCAAGATTGACTCATAGTTCAAAACACGCTTAGATCGTCATGCCCAACTCTGTGAAAAGAAGAAAACTGAATGCCTCATCTTCAACAACAAACTTTGATACAACAAACACTTTGAAGCAAAATGATGAACGCATATACTCAATGATCAAAGAATTACAGAGAGAGGTCCAGTTTTACTTGTTTGAAATTATATTCTGTGCTACATACAACACCAAACAACTTCTCCAATTGAGTGATCCCAGTTGGTACAACAATACTTCCAACATTAGAACACCACCCAGCTCATCAATGCATTTTGTTGTCACATTGATTTTTCAAAAAATGAGTTTTTTCTTTTGTGATTATACCATTCATGTGAATACAGTTAATTAATGGAGAGTTCCCTTTGGAGGCTCGGTTCAAATTGGACCTGGGCACAGATCCCCTTGTTGATCATCTTTTGTCATATCTCGCTGTGTTCCCACCAACTGATTTTCGACTCATTATAGATCGCTCAGTGGCCACTAGTTGGATACCAACAGAAAGGTCATTATTGTTGAGTCGTTGTGTTGATGCTTGTACTAGTTTAACAATTCAAGATGATTTTGAATTACCTCCATCGATTAAACCTGATATTTTGTTCCCCAAGGTGACAAAATCAATACTTCAAAGTTTTCAGTCCAATCATCTTGACCGTCTCAAAAATGTTTCAAATATTAAAATCTTTGTCAAAAGGGGAGCAGTATCAAGATCCTACGCTCAGATACTCCTATCAAAGAAATAAGAATCTTTATCGAACACGGTTTTTTAGCCATCCAGAAGATCCCACTTTTGATCAAATAATAGAGTTTTTTCATGATAATAGTTTACCTATGAAAATTTTGCTCCTTACTTGGAATGGGGATACTACTAAAATTCTTTCTCCTTCTTTATTTAACTGGGTTAGCACGATATCGCTTAGTGAGGTGGACATTCAAAAGTTTCCTCTTTTGGGGGAGTGGCTGAACAAATGTATATCATTGAAATATTCATACATATATGGTGCTTACAGTGTTGAAACAAAAAAAAAGAGTACTAAAACTGTACAAATCATCCATTTCAAGACTCACTATTCACGATGTTCCATTTGACGTCTCTGGGTGCCCAAATATTGAATCTCTCACCTTCAGTTTCTACAAAGTTGATGAATATTGCAAGGCCTCGAACAACCTCGAAAATACAACTATCCAAGAGCTTAGTCTAACGGGACTAGTTTTCATTACAATATTCCAAAGTGGGACACCTATCGAATTCAAGATCCCTTCGTCAGTCCACAAGCTTACTTTAAAGTGGCATAGAAGTGTCAAAGAAGGAAAAAATGTCGAAGATGTACAAGTCAAGCCGTACTCCGTTGTGTTACCTTCCAACTTGGATACCTTGAACAATTACTGTGTTCCTGTTGTTTTTCCAAATCTTCACATGGCTAATAATGTGCAAGACGTTTGTTTTTTCTATCATGACTGTCATTGTGTTGCCTCATTTATTGGCTCTCTCCCGCCTTCTGTTCAACACTTGTTACTTGATTTGGAGAATAGGTCAAATCTTCCCCAATTACCCCCTCTAAAGGTCAGTTTATCTCATTTGCCAAATTTGAAATTCTTTTATTATGATGGTCTTGTGACTCCATAACTCATAAAAATTCGTGAAATATTTGAAAATGGAGTTATCACTGACATGTGCAATAAATGCCGGTTGAGAAAGACCTTAATTAGAGTTACATCAGTGAAATTTAAGTCAGGATTATCACACAAAAACTTTTTCACAGAGTTCATATTCATATATAGTCGAACATGATAGTCGTGTCTGTTTTGAACCAGTATATAGCTCGTCTCAAAACTTATGACTAGTATATGGTTCGAATCAGATTCGTTGCTTAGCATACTTTTTTTAACCCGCTAGATTATATCCCTGCTTCAGTTTCATCATTTTTCATCGTTCGAAATATGGGTACTCCCTCGGCCGAAGTTCGTACGTGGCGAGCCGTTGGTGGTATAGCTAGATCGTATAACAAAATTGAAATAATCGAATTTGCACATATGCATCAAAGAAAAGAATGGGACCGTCGAACATGATGAACCAATCAAGCTTTAAGTGAAGTGATCGATCTCTTTTAGATAAACCAATTCTCCACAGTATACACATGTGTTTGAATTTAAATACATGGCATTTGAAATCACTAATTTTCTTCGAATTTGTCCGAAATATATCAAATTCAGTAATTTGACGTAAGTATATATATATGCAGCATCAATTTTAGGAAGTCAACAGCGGAAAAACGTTGAATATTATTCGTTTAATTAACTTAGTTCACAACTAACGCCTTTTTCTGAAGCCCGATCTCCTCTTATCGCTCGATGGCTGCTGATGGCTGCTGCTTATCTGAACATCGAGCGCGCCCTTCTATTGGCCAGTGCATTTCCCGCAGCGCAAATTTTCAAACCGCTCTCTCTAGATCCTCACGCGTATATAGAGACAGCAGCCCTGCTTATCTGGCCTATAGGCTCTTTTGCCGACCAGCTCCACATGAGCCCATATTGCCATATTGTTGTGATGGGATTCTATTGAACAATAAACCCTGAATTGAATCCACCATGTGCTTACACTAACTAGTTACATGAACATCAGCGCTTCTGCATATTTAATAAAACGAATGTCCTAATTTTTTCAAACATCCATAAAAAAATGTTTAAAAATGACCGATTATTTTGAATAATAATTTTCATCAATTTAAATAAACATCACAAATGAAGAAGATTCAACCACTTACGTTCCTCAAAGATGTCTTCATTCCGGTTCCACCAGCAAGACCCAGTGCCTACACGGAACACAAACAACTAGAAGCCATCAGATCAGTGACTCAAAGTCAAATAGGAAGTACAGTTTCATCATCTGCAGAAAACAAACACAAAACTGGATCAACAACTGAAAAATATTTGGCCGATTCAGAAGTCGGTGAAGTGACAGAACTAGGAGATGACTCACAAAACGCTTACCAAGCTGGTCGTACCCACAGAAACCTAAACACAAGACAACTACAACTTATCGCCATAGGTGGTGCCATTGGTGTTGGTCTATATGTCCAATCCTCTAGAACATTAGTCAAGGCTGGTCCATTAGGTTTATTGCTTGGTGCCATTGCATGGTCTTTCCCTGTTCTTTGTGTCACTTTAGCCTGTGCTGAAATGGTGTGTTACCTACCTATCTATTCACCTTTCGTCACCATGTCCGAAAGATGTATCGACGAGGCATTTGGATTCATGGGAGGTTGGAATTTCTGGGCTTTGCAAGGAAGTTTGATTCCTTTGGAAACAACATTACTTGATGCATTAGTTCATTATTGGGCCACTGATTATAACTCCGCTATTGTCTTTGTCTGTGTCATCGTTGCTTATTTCTTCATCAACTTGTGTCCTGTGAAGTACTATGGTGAGCTTGAGTTTTGGTTGGGTATCACTAAAGTGTTGTTGGCTTTAGGTACCATTATGTTTGGATTCATTACTATGGTTGGTGGTAACCCACAACATGACGTCTATGGTTTCAGAAACTGGTCTCCTCCAATGGGTGAATACATTCACACTGGTGCACTAGGTCGTTTTGAAGGTTTCTTAGCGTCTATGATCTCTTACTCTTTCTTAATTGCCGGTCCAGAATATATCTCAATGGCAGCTTCTGAAACGGTAAACCCAAGAAAAGTTTTGCCTAAAGCATACAAAGGTATTTTCTACAGAGTTTCGGTTTTCTATTTCGGGGGTGCTTTGGCCATGGGTACCTGTTGTTCATTCAAAGATCCACAATTGCTTGATGCTCTAGATGCCAATGCTCCAGGTGCAGGTTCTTCAGCTTTCATCATTGCCATGAACAACATGAAAATCTCAGTGTTACCTGATATCTGTAACGTTATCTTGTTCATGGCTGCTTTTTCAGCAGGTAACAGTTTCACTTACTGTGCTTCAAGAGCTCTTTATGGTTTGGCTGTTCAAGGTAAAGCACCATCATTCATTGCTCATTGTAACAAAGGTGGTGTTCCAGTGTATGCTGTGTTGATCACTTTATGCTGGCCTTGTCTTTCATTCTTACAGTTGGGTGCCGGAAGTGCATCAACTGTGTTGGATTGGATCATTAACTTGACCACTGCTTCTCAAATGTTGAATTTCATCGTTGTGTTGTCTGCCTATATCGCATTCTGGCGTGCTTGTAAAGCTCAAAGTATAGATAGATCCCAATTTGTGTTCACCAGTTGGTTCCAACCTTGGTTAAGTATTGCTGGTTTAATCTTTGTGGTGTGCATGTTGGGTACCCAAGGTTACTATGTGTTTTTGCCTCACAGTTGGTCTATTTCTAGTTTCTTGTTCTCTTATTTGATGGTCTTCATCGATATCATTTTGTTTTTCGGTTGGAAATTCATCAAAAAGACTAAGTTCATTGATCCTTCTGAAGCTGATTTGATTAGTGGATTGGATGAAGTGGAAGCTCATGAAAGAGAAATTGCTGCAAGTGAGGCCATTAATGGTCCTTCAAAACGTACTTGGATAGATCCTTTCTTGAATTTGATTTTTGGAAAATAGTTTTTGTATATCATGAACTTCTCTGTTAATTTCTTATTTTGATTTCTTATAATTAGGTTGGTATTGTAATATATATTTTGATGGCCATATTATCAAAATCTCATGTAGAGTAGCTATGCAAATGTCTATCGATTCAATATATGCGTTCAACTAATCTCCCAGTCTATATAGGGAGAAACAGAGCAATCAATCGATGATTTAATTTCAGTTGAATGTTGTACCAATATTGGCAATATTTTCTTCTTATTTTTCACAGGGCACTGTAGATGAAAAAAAAAGAAAGAAAACAAGCTGATTGTGCACCTGATGACGTGAGAGGTTGGACAGTACTGCAGAAATTGGCACATGATGAATTAAAAGAAGGGAAGGAATTTTCCCATATAACCTTAGAAAGCACACGTAATGATGAAACATGCGGAAGTTGGAACTGGAACATGATGATTCAGATGATGGAGCTGAAAGTACAGAACATGAAGAACCAGATCTGTATTCCCAAACAGCTTTATTCGATATCATGTCGGCCGAATTGGCCGAATAGAACGAGAGCTTGCACTCACGAGTCACCTAACGTTTCTTTAAGGCGTCCTGCGCCTATTTGCGCATATCTGGAAGATCTGTTTCCTCTGATCCTCACTCAATATTCGCAGATTTCACCCTCAATGTTCAAACCCTTATATTAAACTATCCTATACAAATTTGTATGGAACAGATTTTGTGCGCCATAAATAATCACACAGAATAGGAAGCACAACATGAATTGTTTTCAAGAAGTTCTGTAGCAGGGCTCATATATGCATTTAGGTTCTAAGTTTTGTCGTAAATAGGCAAAGCGAGTCAGATAATCTCAGATTGGCAGACTTGGCATCGTACGCAATTTTCCAGCGAGATTCTCGAATCCCTCGATTCCCGTGTACATCCCGTGTACATCCCGTATACTTAACCCTCTTACGAAGTTGCAAGATTAGGTCACAGGTAGCCATGTATATGAATTCTCCAACTAGAATGTTATGCTGATCCGGTATGTGAATCAATAATCATGATCGACACCTATTCACAATATATTCCAACAATCTAAGCCCGAAGTCTCCGTACGACTCTGATGCTTGAACAGAAATGGGAATCCAGTCAATTGCCATGGGCTTGAGTTGAATGCATCATGTATCGACAGAACACCGTTTCATATTCTCTTTGTCATAAACAAACAATTGGATGTGTTCTAGCTCATTACACACTATAGCCAGGCACTATATTATTTCATATTGTACCACTTCCAGGAACCAGGTGCATGTATATAAATAGGAAGGAATCTGCAATCTTTTTCAAACAACACTTGATTACAAATGTTCAGCTTTTAACAACAACATTTATCATTGATCAACTTCCAATCACAAAACCAAAGTTTCAAAAATGATCAATTTGTCATTAGTTGCTTCTCTTTTAACTTCATTCACCGCATTATCCTATGCTGGTTCAACAAGTCTTTCAGACATCTGTACTTCAGATTACATTGAGAGTATCTTACCAGCTGATGGTGAAATCTTAGGTGTTCAAATGGTTCCAGGCTCCACTTCTGCTTCAGTTGTTGCAAATGCTTCTTTAAGTTCAGGAGGAATGGGTGGTATGAGTTCTTCATCTTCCGATGATACAACTTACACTTACTGTAATGTCACCGTTGAATATACCCATCCTGGTAAAGATGATAGTGTCATCTTGATCTTTGGTTTCCCTGATGTTTCTGATTTCAAGGACCGTTTCTACGTTGCTGGTGGTGGTGGATTCTCACTTTCAACTGATTACACCTCTGGTTTAGAATATGGTGCTGTCAGTGGTGCTACTAGTGCTGGTTATGATGCATTTGACTACTCTTTAGATGATATTGTTTTAAAGGGTAATGGTTCTATCAACTGGGATGCCGTTTACATGTTCTCATATCAAGCTTTAGGTGAAAAAACTTTGGTTGGTAAGTACTTGACCAAGAAATTCTATGGCATGTCTGATGATGAAAAAGTCTATACTTATTACGAAGGTTGCTCAGATGGTGGTAGAGAAGGTATGAGTCAAGTCCAAAGATACGGTGCTGAATACGATGGTGTTATTGCTGGTGCTCCTGCTTTCCGTTTTGCTCAACAACAAGTTTTGCATGTCTTCCCTGCTGAGGTTGAATACACTATGGGTTACGTTCCACCATCTTGTGCCATTGAAACCGTTGTTAACAAAACTATTGAAGCTTGTGATAGTTTGGACGGCCGTTCTGATGGTGTTATCTCTAGAACTGATTTATGTAAGTTGCAATTCAACCTTTCTAGTTTGATTGGTGAATCTTACTACTGTGCTGAATCCACTCAAGCTACAGCTTACTTCAGTACTACTAGTGGATCAACTACTACTCCTGAACAAAACGGTACAATTACCGAGGAAGATATCAAGGTTATTGAACAATGTTATGATGGTATTTTCAACTCTGCTGGTGAAAGAGCTTACTTCTCTTTCCAACACGGTTCATCATTATCTGATGCTGAAGGTTCCTACGATAGTGATTCAGACTCTTGGGAATACAGTATTCCTTCAACTGGTGGTGTTTACATTACTAAGTTCATTGAATTACTGGACCTTGATAATCTTTCATCCTTGGAAAACACAACTTACGACACATTAGTGGATTGGATTAACACCGGTTTCTTCCGTTACTACGACTCTTTACAAACCACCATTCCAGATCTAACTACTTTCAAGAACGCTGGTGGTAAATTATTGCATTACCATGGTGAAAGTGACCCATCCATCCCACCTGCCTCTTCGGTTCGTTACAGAGAAGCCGTTAGAAATGCTATGTATCCTAACTCAACCAGTGATGAAGATTTACAAGAATTTGATGATTGGTACCAATTTTATTTGATTCCAGGTTACGCTCACTGTGGTACCAACTCTTTGCAACCAGGTCCATCTCCAGAGAAGAACATGGAAATTATGATTGACTGGGTTGAAAACGGTAATACTCCAACTGGTCTAAATACCACTGTCACTACTGGTAGTACTTACTCAGGTGAAGAACAATTGTTGTGTAAGTGGCCTTCTCGTCCTTTATGGTCGTCTGATGACAGTTTCGATTGCGTCTATGATGAAGATAGTTACAGTTCTTGGATTTATGACTTGAATGCCTTTAAGGTTGAAGTTTATTAGATTCATATAGACAAAGTTATGGATATACATCAAAATTCCCTCTTATGAATGAATTCAATTTGTTGAATTATACTTTTAGTTGTTTCTTCTATCGTTTTTTTACTTTTCTAACATTGATATCTTATGTCCTGATTTTTTTTACTTCAAGCTTTACTTTCCAACATTTCTCATGCCGTTTTTTTGTTTTACTTTAAAATTAGAGATATCCCAATATTTCTTGAGCTTATACATGTACTTATCCTTTGTACCAGCTCCTTTATTTATATGAATCTTGATTCCAATATATATATATATATATATAAATATATATAAGTACCACACTTGGGACATCTCCGGTGCAACTCCCAGCCTCTCACGCAAAATCCCTGACACAGTGGCACCCTGAGAGTCTGAGACTTTGGCCGCGGTCAAAGAAATGGCCGCACAGATGGATTTGAAATTCGCTGCTAAATTTTGAAATTTGATTTCTTTTTTGTACCAAGAGACCGATGATCAAGTAACTCAACCAACACATCATAAACAATTGAGTTATATACAAAAGAAAACATCAATATTGGATTAGTTATACTAAAGATTTAAGGATACTATCACCAACTATTCAATTCCAAATAAAAAAAGAACAAATATTACCTATCCATCATGTCTTCAAACATAACACCGACAGACAACTATGATAACGATGACAACAAATTTCTAAAGAAAAAGACCACCAATTGGACGGTATCAAACACCAAGTTACACCTACAACAAAGAATACATAGTCTTAAGATCAAGCTTCGCAACAAAGACAAAATCGCCATAATCAAGTTAGTCTGTTCACTAATCTTGGTCATTTTCATTCTCAATTGGGCATTCTCATCGCAGTCAAAGACACCTTATGTTTACGGTCACAAGAAAATCAGAAATTTTTTCGATATAAATAATACACCATATCATGACATGTTAAACAATCAAATTACAAAAGATCATAAGAATATCGGTTTCGGAATGACAAATTTGGAAAAAACTAGACACAAACCAGGTGCTCCTAGAATCATGGCTGATCCGGGAATCTTCCAATCACCATCTTCTGAAACTGCAAACAGACAAACTGGTTTAAGTCAAAGTTTAACCAACGGTGATTCAAAGTCTAAAAAGGGTGGAATCATGGGTAAGTTGTTCAAATCAACCCCTAAAAGGAAAGTTTATATAGTGTTGGGAAAATCACCAGAGGTTGGAATCAGACATCAAAAATCAAAAGAAGCTTGGTTGATGGAGAAACTATCCATCTTGAATAAGAAAAGTTATGCTGATAAACACGGTTATGAGCTGATCCTTGTCAATTCTTTAGGTGACAATGTTGGATTATACCAGAAAAGGTACCAGCATGAACACAGAGAAGGATGGGAGAAATGGGATGTCTTGAGAAAAATAATGAAACAGACACCTGTTGAAGGTGTTGAGCAGTGGTTCTGGTACTTGGATATCCATACGTTGATTATGGAGCCTGAATTATCCATTGAACAAGTTGTGTTCAAAAAAGAAAATGATTTCTATAGAGACTTGAGATATTTCAACCCAAATAATTTGATCATTGATGAAGAATTGAACCAATTCTTGTTAGGATCCACTCTCAAGGAAACAAAAAGTTTAAATTCCGTTGATCTGTTGCTTACCCAAGATTGTCAAGGTATCAATCTAAACTCATTCCTGATTAAGAGATCCGACTGGTCTAATTTATTACTTGACTTAATCTGGGACCCAGTCTTCTACTCTCAGATGCATGCACAATGGGCCAAGCCATCTCAGAAAAGTTCCGGATTCAGATTACAAAACGAAGACTTTGATCTGAACGGTTACAACAATGACCTAGAAGAGAAAAACTGTTTAGAATACTTATTCAACACTCAAAATTGGGTGAGATCCAAGATTGGTTTCATGCCTATTAGAGCATTT
This sequence comes from Ambrosiozyma monospora, assembly GCA_001599995.1. NCBI lineage: Eukaryota > Fungi > Ascomycota > Pichiomycetes > Pichiales > Pichiaceae > Ambrosiozyma > Ambrosiozyma monospora. The sequence continues at coordinate 570,232 of BCIP01000009.1, forward strand.
AATTCTTTATCTCAAGATTTCTGTGCTGTTAATGATGAAGATTTGGATGATATCGATGAGTTTGGTTCGTTGTTGGAAGATGCTGCTAATGGTGGGTCTACTGGTGGTGGATCCAAATCTACCATGGATTATTTGAATGATAAGGCTAATTTCCATTATAATGAAACAAATTCTGATTTTATCGTCAATTATATGAATTGTGAAAAACATCATAATTGTTGGGATCGTTTTTTGGAGTTCAGTGGATTGTATGAAGATCTTCATAAGAGTTGGTACAAAAAATGGTTTTAAAGTTCTGGAAATTTGTTATATCGCTATATAAACTTAATTTTTTATTGATTTTTTTCTTTTTTTTATCTTAATTGTGAAAAAACTTCATTAATAAACTGCAACTACTAACGATATATAATAAAACAAAATTGGCATAGTAGTAATGTTACATTGAAAAAAAATAAGAAACACCTCCTGATTAATAGTAAGAAAACACAAAAACAAAACAAAAAAAAGTCATTAAAAGCAGTTATCCATCATGTAGCACAAACAAAGCAAAAGAAAACAGAATAAATATCGAATGAAAGAAAAGAAAAAGTCATATCAAACAAAGAACACACGTGAAATTAAATTATACTTCTCCATTTCCATAACTCTCTTTCTTCTTTCGAAAGTGAATCCACACCATGGTTAATCACTTTAGCGATATAACTGCCAATAACCGGCATCAACATGAAAGACTCCATGATGGAATCACTTGGTGCCACAACCAGATTTGAAAATTGAGGATGATAACAAAGCATAACGTTACGATCAGCGGATTCATAGACATAACTCAATTTGAAATGAACAAATGGACGGTCGGCAAAAGATGGGAATGCATCACGTAAAAATAATCTGATTTTATTCTTGGCTTCTGTATCTATGGCTTCTGGGTTTTTCAAATATTCTTCTTCCGGTGGGAAATCGTATAGTTCACTGGATGCTTTCAATTCATAATGATCGTTTTCTTCCACTGGAGCATAAAAAACACCACGGTCGACATTGTCAACAACTGTGTGGCCTCTGAATCTTTCTGCTTCTTCTGCTGATATTCTGATTAGAGAGTCTATGAACAATCTTGGTTTGAATTGCAATTGGAATTTGATCAATTTTGCAATTCCGGGACCTGCACATAGGGCATATTTGTCTGCTGTATAAACATCCCCGGATTTACTTACCACCGAAATCACTTTACCGGTTGTTTCGTCTGTATTTATCTTAACAACTTCACCTTTTTCACCTAACTGAAACTTGACACCCAAATTAACACACTCCAAATATGCAGAACGTAAACTTTCCAAAACATCAACCCAACCTTCATCCTTATGTAAGAAATAAGCACACCAATCTTTCAAATCACCTTCGAATATAGGCACAATACGTTTGATCTTTTCCGGTGTATCTAACAAAACTGCATCTGCGTTATATTGAAGATAAGGATTCACGTCTCTTTGCAATTTGGCAACATCACAAGCAGCATACATGAACCCAACGGGGTGATAACTTCTCTTAAAAACAGGATCAAATTTCCAAAGTTGTTTAGCCTCGTAAGAAAGTCTAGTAGCCAAATCCAACTCACCAATGTACTCTTTAGTGGAAAATAAATGATGAGGCATGTCTCTTCCATTTGGTGAAGCCTTTGTAGCTGGAATCTCAGTGGACCGTTCTAAACAGGTGACGTTGGTGTAACCTTGACGGGCCAAACATAATGCTGTTGAAAGACCAAAAGGACCTGTTCCAATGATTAAAATCTCTGTGTCTCTATTGGTGAACATTGAAGGATGTGCCCGTGATCTTGAGTTGCCCTTACGCTTCTTGTGTTTGCTGGTATTGTTGTTGGTGGAACCGATGTTGTTCGACTGCATGTTGTCGTTGAAATTCCTCTGTGATTCCTGCTCTCTGTTGGCGGTGGAGGATTCTGTGGCAGACTCTTTCTCAGTCTCAGTCTCTGTTCTGGACGGCATTCTATGGGGGTATCTGGTGGGTGGTCTTTATCGTCTGAGCTGAACAAGGTCTTTAGACAGTCAGGATAGTTTTTTTTTTTTTATAAGATGATGTGTACTACGTTCCAAGGTCACAGGTGATCAATTCATGGGTATTTTAACTGTAGATTAACTTGTCCATATATACATCTCTTTGTGTGACAATGCCTGCCATTGCCAACCAGACACAAATTACGTCGTAATTATAAGATTCCCGAATGATTTTTGCGTGCGCGGCCCATTTCAATGTTCAGGAGATCGATTTGAAATGAAGTTTGAAATGAAGTTTGAAGAAGATAGATACACTGCTACTGAATATTTCGAATTAGATATTGGTAATTTATTCGGCAAAGAACGTGTGACTAGATGCATGTAAGTTATATACAACAACATGCACATTCTTAAAAGTTGCCAGAAACACACGTTAACTTGATATAAATAGCTTGATTATGATCTTAATCGCGTCAAGACTCAAGTCTCAAGATACCCGGTTAATCGGCTGTCTTTCTAAGAATTGATTTTTTTCAAGATTTTGGCAATTCATTATATGTAATTGGAACCTTGGAATTAAGAAGTTCTTTTCAAAATCAAGATCAATATGCTTTACTCAAGTTTATTAGACTATTAGTAATGCGGATTTCGGCAGATGTCACAAGAATATAACGTTTCCGGAACTGACGCGCGTCTCACCGATGGCGACAACTGTTCAAATGATTTTTTTTTTCACTCCACAACAATTGCTAATGCTATTGATTGATTACAGCTACACCAACAACCCTTAACAACCACCATCAAAAAGGAACTCACAAACATCATCAACAATTCTTACAAGTTCTGATCTCATAATGGCATTCTTCAGCGCAAAATTCTTAGGTTACACAAGGGTGGCTTTTCTCGCTTTCGTGTCATACAAATTGTTGACGGAACCAGTGACGGTTCTTGAATATAGCGGAGTGATGGTGTTGGCATCTGCCATGAATTTGCCATTATTGATGGTGAATGATAACTCCCCAATATACGGTAGTTTGGCTGTCCTGTTATTCACATTAGCTTTCACTGATTTCTTACCATTGGTCGATGATAACTTACAATACATTGAGTTGGCTGCTCCTGCCAGACTTCTATTCTTCTTTGTGTTGGCAATTTACACTTGCATGGGAAGCAATATTTACATTTGCAATTCATTGGTTTTTATTTACTGCTTCTTTGAGATTTGGACGGGTATTTTGATCTATTCTACATTAAGAGAAGAAAAAATGAAGAGATTACAAGAAGCTGAAAAGGCAGAAGAGGAATTGCAAGAACAGTACCAAAGAGGTGAATTGAATGATGAACAAACTGCTAAAGTTGAAAAAGAGTTGGAAAAAGCTGAGATTGATAAGTTGATGCAAGAGTTCCAGTAGATGGTCTACCATGATTTGCTTTTCTAATCCATTCTACTCTAAAGAAAATTCATACCCTACTAAAATTATGCATATGTCATTTGGTCCTGTATTTTACTTTTTTATTATTTTTCCAATATGTTTAGATACCAATAGAATTTATTATTATTTTGTAAAAGAGAATAAATGAATTTTAAATCATTTCTTCTTACCTAATTCAGAAGCAATGTTAGCAGCCTCTTCAATTGCTCTAGCAATACCACTTCTGACACCCTTGTCTTCCATGACCATAAGACCACCAATAGTGGTACCACCTGGAGTACACACAGCACTCTTCAAAGAGGCAGGATGATCGCCGGTTTCCATAACCATCTTGGCAGTACCTTCCATGACCTTAGCAGCACACTCCTTTGCAACGGCATAAGGGATACCCATTCTAACACCACCATCAATCATAGCCTCCATCATCAATAAACAGAAGGCAGGACCGGAACCAACCAAAGAAGTGGCGGCATCCATGTTCTTCTCAGGCAATCTCATGGCCTTACCAACGGTACCAATCAAATTCATGACAACTTCTTCATATGGTTCAGCCTCCTTAGATAAGGAAACAATGGCAGTACCACAACCGAATCTAGCTGGAGTGTTGGTCATGATTCTAGCAACATACTTAGAGTATGGCTTGATGTCATCGATTGTCCAACCGGCCATCAAAGAAATGAGCAATTTGTCACCACCAGCCAAGCCAGACTTGACACTTTCAATGACAGGTTCGAACAAATATGGTTTCAATCCCAAGATAATAACATCGGCTTTTTTCACTGCTTCTGTGTTGTGTTCACCGTATGAGATTTCAACTTTTGGATCAAGGGTCTTTTTCAAACTGGCTGCTTCTTGTTCACTTCCAACACATGCTGTGATGGATGCTGGATATGGGGTGAATTCTGACTTGAGAATTGCATTCAAGACTGCACCTCCCATGACACCACATCCGAGAATGGTTAAGTGATAGTTTTGTAAGTTGACACCCATGTTGAAAATACGTTGTTTTGTTCTAATTATTGGTAATTAGTGGCTTGAAGGTACAATCCAAGACCAGAATACCACTATCTTAAAGGTTGGAATTGTCTGTACTTTATATCGATCTCGTTGATTTTTTCAAACACAACACCGTCACCGGGCGCGACTTTATAGGGAAGGTAACAGCGAGCGAGAGTCGGAGTCTATTTTGAAAAGTGGAGAAACAATACCATATGTCTTCCATTAGATGTACAAATGTGACCATTGAGTGACTCATGCTTATCAGGAGTGGTGCTATATATATTTTAAAAAGCAAAAATAATACACAAGCCTGTTTAAAATGATGCAGTTCCAATCTATTCCCCGCAAAAGCTGTCTATCAGCCTAAACACTTTCTTGATGTCAATTCTTGGTATGAGAAACCATTCTTTGTGAACTCCACCTTTTTCAGTTTTGCAAGCATCACAATGCAAGTTACCAAAACCATACTGTTTTCTCAAGCGTTCATGGATAAGTGTCTCTGAAGTATGGGCATCACTAGACACGAAACCTTTCATCCTCAAGTTGTAACAACCACAAAAATCGCCAATCGTTAAGTCTTTCAAATCTTGTGTCAATCCAAGAAGTTTGTCTCTGGTGGACACAACAATATCATTCAACATTTTAGTTGTTATCAGCTCAAAATTCTGATGGCATTGGGCTTCCCATTGACTTAATCTTTTCTCTGGGGTCTGTGTGGTGAATCCAACCTTAATCAAGATGTCATGCTTTGGTTCAAATTCGACACTTGTTTTGCTCTCTGATACCTGACTTCTTAACCATGTCTCTCTTGGCGGTTTTCTTTGTATCAAATGAGCCAAAGTAAACACGTAAATGTAACCGGCCTTGCCTTTACCTTCTTGCTTTTGGGATGCTTCAGCAACATAGGTGAAACCTGAACTTGATCCTTCTTCCTGTTGCTGCTTCTTGGGGCTTGAGCTTCTTTTATTCTTGGAGGGAGAGTCATTCCGTTTGGGTGTTGGTGGAGGTTTGTTGGAATTGTTGTTTGGGTCTTGTGTTTTGTGATAACGGCAAAAGTGAATGTTTGGATCTTTTATCTTGATTTTGCAACGTAATCCTTCTGCAGTTATTCCATGACACTGTCCCATGATGGTTAGATATTAAATGTCGTTGAGGTGTGTTCCATGATGTTGGCGAAATGTGACATGGTGAACTATATATTTCGGCTGAAGGAGGCTGGTTCAAATGATCATTGAAGACACACTGCACTGATCTTAATGGGCACCAATCTAAATGGTGATTTCAATTGTTTTTCAGTTTTTTGAAATTGAAATAAAAATAAGCACTTACTGTATATATCACGGGAGGAACAGATACTCAACTACAGTACATCAGAACGTCCTTAATTTATAATCAAAAAAAATGTCTCCAATCAAAAATAATAAATTGGAGAACCAAAATACAATGGACGAGTTGGGAATCGAACCCAAGACCTCTTGCATGCTAAGCAAGCGCGCTACCAACTGCGCCACACGCCCACTAATAACCTTGCGGGGTCTGGTCATAGGAAAGTGGGACTGGTCCATGGTTGGTTACTGATGATAAGGTGTTCCCAGTAGGGCAAGTGCGGGGTAGCTGAGTGTACTCGAGCGAGAGATATATAGTTGGGTGATTCCCTCTCTGTTACTCAGAGTTGGTTTTTGAACAATGCCAGTTACTTATCTATTACAAGTGATGATTGAGTTTAAAAGAATGATAGACAACTCCCTTCAATAAGTAGTGGTGCTTGATCTTTGATGGTCTGAACCACCAGTTTGGTCTTTATATTTTATTGTATAACTACTGAATAAAAAAGAATTTACTGATTGATTGATTGATTAATTTACTACTGTATCTCCAATACAGTGATTGCAATATAATCATAATCATTACCTGGAATAATTCTCATGTATGTCAAATCAAATAAACTGGTACTTTGATAGATTTTTAGCATGGCACGATGAATAATCGAAAATGGTGGGCGATACATGCATATGTATCTTTGATATATTAATTGAAAATGATTGATTCCTCCCTCCCTTTATAAAGCAACTAGTAGCTTCTATAGTTAGTCCAGCATTTAACTCGATATAATCAGTTCTACAATTGGGAAGAATATAAAGAAAAGGCGAATTGACAATTTGAGTCCTGACATGCCACTATTATAAAAACTTTGCTTTTTCTTTGACTGTTTGCAGGATTGAATCTCTGTAGAGTTCTAAAAATCTAAGAGAAGAATGGATAATATAAGTTTTATTCACTCTAACAACGGGCTTGGCAAGTTCGGTGGAAACGGAAGGTCGTACCCGGATTCGAACCGGGGTTGTCCGGATCAAAACCGAAAGTGATAACCACTACACTATACAACCTGCTGTTGTCTGAACACATTAGGTTATGAATATAGGATATATGAATGGCACGTGAATGACACGTGACACATACAAGGGTTATATTACACGTACGCGATAAGGATACAATGAGACGGATACAGAATAAGGATTAGCGTGAGAACCTGTATAAATATGTCTGGCTTTGTCCCATCCCCTCCTTCTCCTTTACATACATGTTCTTCTTTATAAATCATCTAATAACACTCTCTTTAACTTGTGGTTAACATCATACGAATACATCGTTATTACAACGGGACATCGACTAATAAGGAATCAAGGTTATAAGGTTAGCCAAACGCTAATCTGTAACATTGTCATTGTTAGGCAGAAGGCCCGACCTTACTTGGGAAAGGGAATACTCAACTGTGTTGCTATATATTTGGTATATCGACTATGGCTTGTATTGGATGATTCTATAAAAGGAACAAGAGGAGAAACCAACTCTGAGTAACAGAGAGGGAATCACCCAACTATATATCTCTCGCTCGAGTACACTCAGCTACCCCGCACTTGCCCTACTGGGAACACCTTATCATCAGTAACCAAGGCTCAGCTAAGCATCCATGGACCAGTCCCACTTTTCCATGACCAGTCCCTACAGTCATTGTAAGGATTCACTCATTAGTTCCTCCTTAACTTGATGCGTTGGATTGATTTATCGGTTCCACAAAACTAGTCAACTAGTAACTGTGTTGATGCTGTTATCGTAAAACAAACGGAATAACTATATTTAAAATATAAACAAAGACTCTTCGTTGGTTCTTGGTTCAGTTGGCAAACTTGGATTGATGTTTAACAAAATGAATGACTTAAGATTCGATGATTGCTTGATGACTTCCTTTTTTTCGACTAAAACTTCAACTGAACAAGACCAACTTCAAATAACTGCAAAGAGAGGAATAAAGAATTCTATTTAAATCAAATACTTAACTAAAGAACTCTTAAACTTGTAATCAAATTCAACCAATAATATTAGCGAGATTTCAAATAATTTGAATTTCAAACATTGTATCAAACCAAACGAATACCTTATTCGGAGCACTGTTCAACTATGATGGCCTATAATCGAATGACTAAGTGGGATAAACAATTCAGGGAAAGGACTGCATGAACACCAAGTGGGATGGACAAGAAAGGACTAGGGAAACTTCTAGAAATGAAGATGGAGAATTCAGATGGTGGAATGATTTCTCTGAGCTAATAATCAGGTAAGCATAACGTAATCGTAATCGTTCCCAAATTTGTACAAACCTTCCTAAATTCCTAACATTCCGAAAACTCAAAGTACACAATAATCGCAGTTTCTTACAGTCATGTAAGGAAGAAGACTCGACCTTACTTGGGGAAGGGACTTGTTGTTGTATCTTTTGGTATATCGACTATGGCTTGTATTGGATGGATTCTATACAGGAAAAACTAGAGGGGAAACCACTCTGACTAGCAGAGGGAATCACCTGAACTATATACCCGAGCTCTTCACCTCGCTCGTCACTCGTTATCATCGACTGCGCCTATCATGAACCAGTCCCAAATCCTTAGAGCACCTTCCCTACATGTCATCTTTTTTGTCTATTAAATCAGTCATTACAAACAGACTGCACTCTTTTGTGAAAAAAAAATCGTGTTGGATGAAGATACTGGCTGGTGAGGTGCTTGATCTTTGATGGTCTGAACCACCATTTTAGTCTTTATATATATTTTTTTTATTGAGTGATTGATTTCTTGATGGAAACCCAAACTGGTATCACAATGACTAAATGAAAATCAACTTGTTCTTATTCTGCTTAAGCAAATTGAATTCCTACCCTTAATACTTTCTGCGCATGATCTCCATTCAGGGTTATATTATTTTGAGTTCACCGAATCCGGACTCGGTTTTAGCTTTACACTAGGCTGACTAGAGATAGATCAAATTGGGTTAGAAGCTGAGGAAATCCGCATTGGGTATTCTCATTTTCTACCTTGAGCCCCATTTTGAAATTTGATTTATGAAGTTCTGATAGTTTTAGAATCTTAGATTGAAATCTGTCTTTGATTTTTGAATTTGCTAATTTATTTTTTTGACTGAGTTTCAATTCTTCTTTTTATGTTTCTTTCAAGTTTTTATTGAATTCTTGGGTTTTTGATGCAAGTTTAGTGCTACGCTTTTAGTCCCTCTCCAGATTGATTGCTATAGGTGGTAAATTCAGAAGCGTCTTTGTAATTTCTTTTTTTACATAACATTAATAGTGATCTAGTTTATGTGTTGTCAATTCTGTTGGAATATGAGTGTTATTATGTGATGTTGAGTTACCGAATTGGGCTGGATTTACAGAACTGGGCTAGCGCTGTCTGCCAAATTTGAGACACGTGCAAGCTGTACCTGAGAAATAATCGCGTGCTTGTTTGTAAAAAGGTATGATATTGCTGTTGAGTTGTCAATGGTCCGAATGGAATAGAGGAGGCCCATCCAGAAATGATACAAAAGGCGATTGATCAAGCTTACAGCACAGAACAGGTAGTCAAAATGTCAACAACGATCCAAGATGAGTTGAATGAAGAACAAGCTCAGTCAGAACACATCACCCAATTGGAATGAGATCCCGACCAACGATTGAACATTGTTACCCATTTGTTATATTTATTTCTTTTACATGTTTGATTTAATTTAATTTATTTTAATTTAATTTAATTTGATTTATTTTATGAATATATTTAAGTTTCTTTGTGTCTGCTAGGTTTACCGTGTGTATCGAAATAATGGAGAATAAGAAGGTTGTGGTAACCAATTAATTGATTCCTCCTCTGGTGTGGAATGTGTGTTCTTGTGTGTAACAAACCGTATTCAGCAGTGTGAATCACGTATGAACAGTGTATCAACGGTATATCCTCTATCGTTCTCTATATGGGAAGGGAAAGATGAACAGCACATTCCAAGGCAGCCAGATTCTTCACATCGGACGAAGCGGACAATGTGAAATTGTCGTGCACGGACTAAACCAAAACACCGTTGCACCAACTAAGCGAAGTCGAGTGATGATACGATAAATGCGTATCTTAACAAATATTCTCACAAATTCCATTTTCCTTTTCCACATCAGATGGACAACGAACAAATCGATCAACGTTCAATCAATGCGGCACATAACAACTAGTTAAGAAGTCAACAAAAATTCAAGAAGGGATCAAGCAAACAGAAGCAGTCTAGATACATCATCTGAAGTGAGAACCCAATCTTAACAATTAGATACGAGCAAGTCTTCAATTCAAATGATCAAATAAACTGTTATTCATTCGTTGTTGTTTTTTTACCTAATAAAGTTCAAAATTATATTAATAAATCATAAAAGCAAGAGAGTCTATTCGAATTAGACTTTCAGGTATAAATATATGTTATATATAAAAAATAGTAGGAGGATCATCGAATTCAATGATCCCTTTAACAGCAATTAGTTAATTGTTATAGGATATTGGTAGTATTGAACCACTTTTTTTACCACTTTCTTCAATTGCGTTGCTGTCACATTAACTGGAATGTCTATATGAAACTTCGGCGATGTCGTTTGATTACTTCATTTACATCCTTGTGCCTCTACTTTTATTAATTCTCATCCAACCTATTTTTAATTTTATATAAGCTCTCATTTTTTCCGGTATTAAAAAAAATCAATGAATTTTTCAAACAATTATATTTGACCTTTACCTTTCATTCTTTTTCATCCAACTTGGTTTTAGGGTTTTAAATTAATATTATAAAAATTACATAAGCTCTTACTTTCTTTCGATAATTAAAAAGAAAGTTGTTTGGATTTGTTATATAAAGAGATATTTAAAACGAGTCAGATATACTCTATAGGACATGAATCACGATCCTTCTAATTTGTAATGCTTATCTTAGATCATAATTGGCATCTGGTGAAAAAGAACATCATTCACGATAGATCTCAATATTGTTCAAAGCTGACATTTTTGGGATGGAAATATATAAACGTGTGGACTTGGATTAAAATTATGTGAGCTCAAAAATTAAAAATTTATGTGTTACAGATTAGCGTTTGGCTAACCTTATAACCTTAATTTCTAATCAGTTGATGTCCAGTTCTAATAACGATGTATTCGTATGATGTTAACCACAAGTTAAAGAGAATGTTATTAGATGATTTATAAAGAAGAACATGTATGTAAAGGAGAAGGAGGAGATGGGACAAAGCCAGACATATTTATACAGGTTCTCACGCTAATCCTTATTCTGTATCCGTCTCATTGTATCCTTATCGCGTACGTGTAATATAACCCTTGTATGTGTCACGTGTAATTCACTGCCACTCATATATCATATATTGATAACATAATATGTTACATTATGTGTTACGATTTAAAGATATAAGTGGTTATCCCTGCGGCTCATCGGCTATGCGGCTCATATCTTACATTGAAGACAAGGCGTTTTGTAGTTGTGTTGGGCAGACTTTATGTCCAGCAATCCTTGTTGGAAGTTGTTGAAAGCTGGCATTTGAAGAAGCCAGCGCTCCTGTATTCCTGTGTGTATTTTGTGTACTGTTTCTCTTCTTTAAGTAGTTATCCACACGCCACCGAATCGAGATCATCGTTGCAATCAGATAGTTGAGATCAGCTATATACAATTAGGGAATTACTGGCACCAAACTGTTATATTATGTGTAAAAGGTTCCTTGGCCCAGTTGGTTAAGGCATCGTGCTAATAACGCGGGGATCAGCGGTTCGATCCCGTTAGGAACCACAACCTACCTTTTTTAAATTTTTAGTTAACTACATTTTTTTTTTCAAATTGTTAGGCTCTTAGCATAACTATAGAAGGTTAGTTTTAATTTGAAGTATACAATCATTAGTCCAAATCCACCAGTTCCAAGTAAGGTATCGTTCCTTGAACTCTACCAATGATACAATTTTTGGCATATTTTAGAATCATACCGTCATCATGTAACATATTAAAGCTAGCTGAAACATCATATCCACCGTTCACTTTGATAGCATTGAAACCTCCAGGGTGATTAGACATGAATTGAGTCACATCAAGCACAACATTCTTGACAACTAACCAGCAGTCATCTTTTGAATTATGTTTGGAAATTTCTTCAATTTGATATTCATCATCTGGAATTTTAAACTGTTCTGGGATTATTTCATTTGAATTTGATGGATTAAGATGATTTTGTAGTTGTGTTAATCTATCAATTGCAGATCTATTGGATGCCTTGTTTGAGAGTTTTGATAAAATGAAACTTGTTGCGGTATCTGCAGCTATTAGTCCAAATACAACACAGGATAATAAAGCAGTTCCAATGATCATCTTGGAACCATGAATTCCGCCAACTATTTCACCAGCAGCATAACAGTTTTTAATACCTTCCAATTCCATTGTTTCTGTGACCTTTATTCCTCCCAATGGGATATGAATCGTTGGTGCCAAACGTAAAACCTTTATATGCTTAGCATCAATACCATTAGAGGAAAGTAATGCTGTGAGTGTTGACACATCTGTTTTCAAGTAGGCCGCTAGTTTTGAGTCCTCAATTTTTGTAATATAAGCTCTTTTATCAAGTGATGAAAGTGTTTTATTGAAGCTCACCTCATTGGAATCAAGAACAAGAACATTGATTTTCGATCTGGACATCAGCTGGCAGATTCTTTCATTGTATTTTTCCGGACAGTTCATAACTTCCATATTCTCATTGATCAAAATTCCACATTTTAAAACATCTTCTGAACAAATGCTGACCTTATCAAAAGTCTTGAAATCAGAATCGAATGGAACTAAACCAGTTGGGATCATTTGAAAGTTATCCATGTTTGTCAACTCACCACCTGCTCTGACAACCAATTCAATAACTTCACTAACACACGTCTCTTTACTGGCTGTTGCAAAATTTTCCAAATCACGTTTGTACTTTGAAATGAATTCAAAAGAATGTCCATATCCACCAGTTGCCAATATCACAGGACCAAATAACTCTATTTTTGATTTCATTTTGTCATCACTCTCCGAGTAATCACATATAACTCCCAGTATTCCATCTTCAGTGTCATTCTTGATAAAATCTATCAGTTTGCAATGATCCAACAACATATATTTTTCAGGATGAGCTTGGCATTTTTCCAGAAACAAATCCAACAAACATTGCAAGATGACAGATCCAGGAAGTTTCCCATTTTGGAAACATAACGTACGATCATATGAACAACCTGGCACTCTAACTTTCTTATCAAACTTCAAATCAGGTGAAATTGTCTCCAACCAACGTACCGATTCAACACAATGATCACATAGCAAATCAATCAACTTTCTAGTAAAATCATTGATTTGATTCTCGGAGTTTTCCTTGATGAATGACATGATAAGATCACGCTTGAACACTTCTGGTGAGTCCAAACAATTGAATGAAGATAACATCATTTGATCAGAGATATTCAGATGAGAATCATCATGAGCAGCAGGAATTGTCATTGATTGATCTTCATCATACTTGATTCCATTAATTCCCGTGGAAGCCAATGAGGAATTACCCCCCATTTGTAAGTTCTTGTCTATCAATATCACATTCGCCCCGTTTTGAATTGCTTGATGTGCTGAACATAGACCAGCTATTCCAGCTCCTGCTATAATGACAGCATTGGGTGGGATCTGGAGAGGTTTGAGGGTCATTTGTTGTAGTTAGTTGGTATTGTGTAAAACATGTTGTAGTTGTGTTGATATGTGAGAGGGAAGTTTTGGCTAATTCATGGTTTTATGTGTCTTTTTACGTGGAAAATCAAAGTTGAAAAAATGAACCTTGCGTGATGTGATAAATGGAAGTGAGCGCTAATACTTGCCCGAAACGGAAATCTGAAGCGGGGTTATCTTAGAACGGAGAATCGGCCTCTCAGGTTGACCATATATAACTGTACGTTTCTAGCGTTTCTAGCAAACAGCTACTACATATGCGTTAAATATCATCCATTTTACAAAAGGAAATACATCATGAAAAATATTAATATTCGGCAAATACAAGCCTTCACAAGAAGGAAAAGAAATGAGAAAAAATTAGAACGAAAGCATAAAAAAGATATCAACAAAAAGTATAGAAACCAAAAGTATTATTGTTCATGAAAAGGAACATAATTAAAGGATAGTTACAAGTAACTAATGTTGAGCTGGTATGGTGTTCATCTCATGTTGAGTAGCTTCGTTAGCAGCTTGTTCCTTCTCCATCTCTTCAGCTCTCTTGTTCAAGTTGGATTCAGCCTTCTTGAACAAAGCAGCTTGTTCAGCTTCGTTCAGTTCATCCTTCTTCTTACCCTTAATGTGGTACATTGGGTTAAGTTGTCTCAACTTGAGGTTCTTGCAGAATGGTAAGTGTCCTTTCTTTTCATCGAACAACATCAAACCCAAAACAACAATCAAGAATAACCAGTAGATGTTATAACTAATAACTGAACCATAGGTAGCACTGTTTTGCCATCCCAACAAAGCATTGAAGACATCCCAACCGTTATCAATTTCTGGGTTACAACAGTTAACGTGCCAAACAGATTTGGAAATATCATAAGAACCTGGACCAGAACCTTGTTCAGAAGCATCACCACCTGTCTTCTTGTTGAAAGTATTCGTTTCAAAGTACCAGATACCTCTTGAGAACAAACCAGCAGCAATCAAGTACAAGATAGCAGTGGAGATACACAAGAAAATTTGTAAAGAGACAGCAGAACCACCATAGTACATGAAAGTACCGACAGCAATACCAGCAATCAAACCACAGACAACAGGCAATGGGAAACCTCTAGCTGAGTGACCAGTGATACCAACACCACCAACGAAGACAACAGCTTCCAAACCTTCTCTTAAAGTGGTAATGAATGGCAAAATGAACAGAGCGTATTTCTTTAACAAATAACTCATCTTGAATCTTTCTCTTCTCGTTGCAGGAGGTGTGATCAAAGAACGGGCGATTTTAACTCTCCATTTGGCTTGCATCTTGTTAATTCTCAACATGGCAATACCCATAATAGTAATCAAAACAGTAGCAATAATACAGAAGATACCTTCCCAAAGGTCTTCTGAACTACCCCAAATATCTTTACCCAATGAGTAGAAAGCACCAATGAAAGCACAACCTAGAACCAAACAAATGAAAACACCTAAAATAGCACCAAACCAAATCTGTTTTAATAAAGTCTTATACAATTTCGGATGATTCTTACCAATGGACTGTTTGACGAAAGCCAATAAGACGGCCACGACGACAACGGCTTCTAACGTTTCTCTGAAAACGATAAAGAAAATTTGGACAATGAAAACGTCAGCCATTTTTCAATGTCTATCTATATGCTGTGTATGTATGTGTGTATGTGTTTAAGTAAGTGAGTGACTTCTTATAATGTGTGTGTATAATATAATTCCTAGTCTCCTTGATTGAACTTTTGTTGTAAAGTTGAATTGAGAAATGTAAACGATCTAGGTTTGACTAGGTTGATGAAATGTGAAGTGAAGTGGTTGAAGATGGGTGATCGAACTTGACTTAAACAAACAAAGATGATCAAAGGAGCTGTCAAAAAAAAAGGTTCACGATAAAGAACGAAAGAAAAAAAAAGGAGGAAATACCAACAGTTTTATACCATAGATGGATCGGCAGGATTGTGCAGGATGGAGCTGGCTGCTGATTGCTTAATGTAGGGTGACAATTTAGAAATTAACATACGTAGTGAACAAATTTTTTTGATCGGGTCTACTGAAAGTTACTTCACCGTTCAACTAACATGACAAGACAATGCCAGATCCCTCATATGACAATTGAGGCCGCATGAAGTCAAAGCTCTTCCTATAATAAGCTACATTTCAAAGCACCGCATCATTTGATTGTGTCCCATCTTACCAGTAAAGAATCTCAGGAAACGGGCCCACCAAAATGGCACCCAATTGGCACCAATGGCGTCCAGCCAGTATGCGCTGCGTTAAATAAACCGCTCACCGGGGCCGCTCTCCAAATTTCTCCAGCTGATGGTCGAGATAATTTTAAAATTTTTTTGTTTTGGCCAGTTGCAAAGCTTGCCAGGAATTCGTATGGCTGTTAAGACCGATAAATTAAGCTCTAATAAGCTATTTTTCTTTCTTTCTTTTGACTTCTGGTGTATCTTAATTACCTATAATGATTCCGATTGCCCATGTCTTACTGAAACTCATCTTATTGGCTGTATATAGATCAGCTTATGGTTACATGTCCATGTAGTTCGTACATGGAATTCAAGTGATGTGATGTGCCAAGGACCAAGGGAGGCCAAGGGGCCAAGGAAACCTCTGCCTACAATCTGAATACCAAGATTCCAAGACTCCAAGACTCCAAGAATCAATACGATCAGAATTTATAAAGAACGCAGTACACCACAAGTTTCTATATACAAATTGCAAGGCTCCATCTATTCACCAACAATAATCAATCAGCTGCAGAACATCCCAATTCTTGGCCGATTTCGCACTTCCTGACTTCCTGGCCGGACCTGACACCTAGGCCGGCCTTTGTCTATGCCATCTTCTTCTGGCGGGCACCCGTGAGAGAGAGGCAGCTCCAAGAATCAATTTAAAACAGCCGCCGTGCGCTGAATTTCCATTGATGCAGAACAAAAATAATCAGATTGATCAGTAAGATGATTGCTTACGTGATACCGGCCGATCTGAAATATGGACCCGAGTTAGACCCTCTAACAGACCACTTTTTATATGAGTTGAGTCGGCGATCAACATTTTTTCAAATTGTATCTATTTTGTAACCTTGTATGATCATCATGATACATTGTTGCAGTATATATAATTTTGAGTTCAATTTCACCTAGCTGTTTTCAGACTTTCATGAAGGACGGTGGACCGTATTCAGGCAAGAATTTGCTTCGCGGCAGGTAAAGTTTACTAAGGGAGAGCTATAAGACAGAAAAGAAAAAACAGAACAAATTAACAGGCCGGATAACGGCACTTTATAATTTAAAATATTATTCTGTCCGGTATTTTATTTTCCGACAGTTCAGGATCCTACCCTATAGAGCCCCTTGGCCCCTTCCCTTGTCACTTGTCCCGCCTGTCACTTCACAGATGGTGTAGAATCCGATTCTGATGTCGTTTTTTTTTTGTTGAAGACATGGTGCCTGACGATTTCAATGCTCAGACTTTTGCACTTGAAGAAGCCAAACAACTTCAAGAACAGTTGCAATATAAGTCATATAGACCCTTCTTTAAATTCATACAAATGATCTCCCCACGAAATCTGGCAATTTGAAATCTAGCTGCACTAGCAGGCAAATGAAATCTGAAATCTTGTGTTGTGGACCGTGGTGAGTTCTCACAGCTCCAATTTGTCTAAAAATTCCCGATCGATCTGATAAAATATGACTGCTTCTCTGAGATTCTATCATCCCTATAAAAAGTTCCTTTTGATTTAATAATTCCAAGTTATTGGCCGAATTCCCCAATCTGTATAACCTAAGCGCTACCTGTGGGTCCCAAAATCAACAAGTATAAGCTCCCAATATCTATAGGTAACTGCATGAGAGAAGATAGAAGTTGTTGAAGTTGTAATCGATTCCATCAGGTGGTCAGTACGTGGGGGAAAGACAGCCGCCTGTAGCCTGTAACATAGTCGGACTCTGTGCGATAATTGTCCGAGTATGACGGAAACTCATACCGAAACCTTCAAAAAATGGGATTTGGAATCTGAGACTTTTCTCTTTGCGTGAATGGCTTTAGACTTCAGTGTCCGGTTGGGCATTGACAAATTTCAAGCTGTTTTTGACAATCAATCAACTCTGGCATGGAAGGTAAAATTATAATTAACGTATATAATATTGCAACATTTTTTGCAGTAGTATAAGGTTATCTTGTTTCCAATTAGTAAAGAGTGGTGTTAGTGCTGGTGCGTGACTAGTTAAGAGGTTATTTTTGTAAAGCGCTCACATTGGGTACCCCATCTTTCTTCTACCTTCTACGTAAGACCCGAAAATAAATTTGACAATTCGGACTAGCTAGAGACTGGAGTCAAAGGGGAAGGTATAGAGAACTCTAGTAGGGCATGTGCCGTAATGGGAGGGTATTGTCCTCAAATCGGTGTGACTTTCAGCTCGTACGAGATCGAAGAAATTGATGGGCCTGCATGTGTTATTGTCTTGTAAAAAGAAAACAAACAACCTGACTGTAATCAATTCGATCAGTAAATATCTAATTATCATCTTGTCATTGGCTGTATTTTTGAAACGTTGTAGCCGTGTACATATATACTCAGCAACATTTTCTTCTTCTCTTTTGAGTCTTGAACCGTCACCTACCTAGTTTGATCAAAGTCTTTTTTTTGTTTTGTTTTACTCTGATTTGCTTAAACACATATCCAAACAAGATTATTTCTGTAATTTTGAAATTGAATTTCGGGATACTTAAACTTGGGCCGTGGAGCTGGCTGGAGATCCTTTTCTAATTCAACAGCTCGGGGTTAAGCACTTCCTGTAACATGTGCAGTGTACGTACAGTAGTATGTAACTCAGTGATCAATGACATGATATCGAATCAGCTCATAGTAGATGAAGTATGAATCTCGATACATCGGTGCCATACTGCCCGACTTGGCAAGATAAGCTCCTGTTACCTGTATAGCTGTATAGCTCGATCATTAAAGGGTATTGAAACATTCATAAAACGGCTAGCTACAGAAGTGGAACCTGCACTTAAACTATAACTTGTATGAAGATCATGTGGACGATTGCACTACTGCAGATCAGCCCTGAAGCTGCCGCCTGAACAGTTTCCCGAATATTATCTATACCATCAGTTCAGGTCGGGCTGGCTGATCGACTATGTAGTATGGAGTGATGATTGAGCTTTAATTCTCAAAGCAATGTGGTTCGTAACAACTATAGCTAGCTATACGGAGGCATAAAACATATAAACAACAGGTCTCAAAACATGGCTTACTCTTCCTTCAGTCAATTATCTGTACGCAGAAAACTAGATAGTGGTATGAGTTGGATAACCAACGGCAATTAGATGTGCCAACATAAGCTTGTACATGGCTGAACAGTGAACAAAACACATCGAATGATACTTGCGTCTTTGACTCTTTTAGTGGAGCTAAACTAGTGAATTTGGTTCAGACTGACTGACACATGCAGTGCAAATTAGAAAAACCTTTAACCATCGAAGGAGAACAAATTTTAATGCATATGAGGTGGTGACACCATCCATCGAATCATTCCAAAATTGGCTCAATTTGGCCAATCATGTGCAAAATGTATATGCTACTCACACATATGCTGTGACTTCTGTGATCAAATGTAAATATTGAGAATTGAATGATACCAATTTTGGTTAGTAGATAGGATCCTTTCAAGGAAGATAATTACAAATAGGGCTAAAATATAGCTTCATCAGAGAACTTGCGCTTGATTGTTTTTGAAGTCACCAGCACAGTGGCTTATTTGACCAAAAATTCAAATAGCTTCCGGATTTTTCATCAGCAGAGGATCCATTGGTTCCATAGCAACCTAGATATTGAATAGAAATCGTGATGGAATCAAAAAATCGATGATCTGTTTTAAAATTCTTGGTGTAATGATTGAAATTTTGAGCAAAATCTGTGGAGTACCATGTTCCAGGGCCCGGGTTCTGCAATGCCCACAATTCTTGACAACAAATATGAGTTTGACGCTTTTCTAATCTCTTCATGATGGCTTCTGTTTATAAAATGTGGTCTTTCTTGTGTTTCAATGAACTTCTGTCATCATTACATCGGTGCATGTAATAAATCACACCATACTATTGCAAAAGAGATTCAATTTTCAGCAAACATAAACAAATCCAGATGCTCTTGTCTCGTTTCATCAGAAAACAACAAAGTCTCGATTCATCTTCCGAAGTCCGATCTCCAACATCCATCAAAAACACAATATCACCATGAAGTAACAGCCTGGTTAATCCTTGAGATCTCAGCTGAAGTATATTCATAGTGAGGAAAATGATTTTAAGTGAGCTTTAAATCAAGAGAAATTAATCAAGAGTTTCAACTTAACTTCTTGACTGGAGACAATTGGCAACTTTGATTTGGTCTTTGTAAGTCAAGATTGATATAGCTCATGATGAACACTCTATAATTTTGATGACCCAGATGTGTTGATATTGCTGTTATATGGTGACTTGAAGTAAGTTTGTACAGGAATTCAGTGTCGGAAGTTAACCTTAAAGAGGAGGTTTGTTGTTAGTTGAAGGAATGTGATTTGTGAATGATGACTGGAACAAACTCTTGCTCTTATTTCTCAATTTGTAACTCTTGGACACCAAGCATGATAGTAGTTCTTTAGTCTTGATTCTTGAACCACAGTGAGAACTGCATCGATTCATCTCTTGAAATGAAGAACACGATTCTAAGAATCCCTTTTCACAGAACACGCGGTGACTCGTGAGTGAATAAATTATTGGGTATCGCACGACCCTCTTACACGTGGTGAAATCACATGACCTAGTTTCAGCCCACCGCGTCGCCGCACAACAGAGCTAAACGAGACCGAGATTGCCTTTCTTTACGGTGGGCCCTATCACTGTTACCTGTTCAGCCTAGTATAACAGGGCTGGTTTTCTTTTCCTGAAACTCAAGTAAACACTGTTTCTTTCCCATTTTTGAAAACATATAAACACCCATGAACATCATTAACATATAGGAAATTTAATATGAGACTGCTGTTACAAATTTTAGTGACACTACAATTTTTAACTGGTTACAATCGACAGATAGCGACTGCAATTCCCTTTCCATTCGGTTCCGAACATAAAACATCAGAAGCTGAGTATCAGATAGACAACATTTTGAACTCAGCAGGTCAATTCAGAGATTTACCACCTTTGACCCCAAACCCAACAAAAGAAGAAAAAACTTTGAAAGATGGTGAAATTCCTCAGTATGTCATCGACTATGCACCTTTAGTTTATCTCTATTCTGAAGAGAGATATTTGCCTTACGATATCGCTGACTTCGTTACTCATTTCCATGCTGAATGGTCCAATGGCACAGAAGTGCCTGTTGGGAAATTGAAGAAAGACGGTAAAAGACACTTGAACATCAACGATTTGGACGAATTGGAAAAGTACAACATCCATCCGAAGTCCAACAAAGTTTACATGACTTCCAATGAAGATTTTGACAAAGACCCAGATTGGCTTACCGGATTGAAGAACAGACCTAATCTTTACACTGGTGAAATCAAAGATGCTCCAGCTACATTGATTGTTGTCGATAAAGGAAATGGCTGGGTTGACTCTTATTGGTTTTATTTCTACTCTTTCAATTTGGGACCCTTCGTGATGGGCTTCGGACCCTACGGAGACCATGTTGGAGATTGGGAACATTCATTGGTTAGATTTTACAAAGGTGAACCAGTCATCGTTTGGATGAGTGCACATGGTGGAGGTGGTGCATTTTTTTACAAGAACCTTGAAAAGTCTGATGATGATGAGGGCAAACACCCAATTATTTTTTCAGCTAGAGGTACCCATGCTAATTATCCTTCCGTTGGTCAACATTCACATGATATTCCTTATGCAATCTTGAGTGATTTTACTGACAGAGGTCCATTATGGAACCCAACAATGAATTACTTGGCTTATACCTATGATGGTGAAAAGGTTTACAAAGGTAATGGATCAGAAGTGTTCAGAGAATCCGCTTATGGTGAATGGTTGAACTATATGGGTACTTGGGGTGATAAGAAATTGGTTCCTGATGATCCGAGACAACACTGGTCTCCCTGGGAATGGAAATACATTGATGGCCCAGGTGGTCCTTTAAACAAAAACTTGTTGAGAATTTCCCCTTGTCAAAGAGCAAAGTGGTGGAATTTCTGGAATGGATGCAATATCAGACATTACATCAAATATGGTGATGGATTTTTTGAGAAGGAAGGTAATAGTGGTTGCGGTAACGTTTACAATATGGTTAAACCTGGCGTACTGCAATATATTGTGCAATTACTGACCAGAGGTGGTTGGGCTTGTTGGATTTTAGATTTAATAAATGGATAGGTTGATTTACTTTGTGCTTTACTGACTTTTTATTTTATTATCGGTGTTTTTTTTTCTACGAAATTACTTTGCGATTGGTACTTTATCTTTGTTTTCTACTCTTTTTCTACCCCTTTTCAATAGCGTATCTAACTATTGTGTGCGACCTATTCACTTCCCTATGTAGTTAACTATCAACTACTAGCGACTCATTCTCTTTCAATATATCATTGTTCATGTCAATTAATAATTTCAATTTTCAAAACACAAGTCCAATTGTGCCCACATGGCAAAGACACAGTGAAACTGTATATAGAACTCCCAAAAAGAACGAACCTGAGCCGCTCAACAGCGAGCTTCAACATTTCTGAGATCAACAGGATCAACAACACATCCGCTTCTTAAGAGCTGATTTATTGTGATTCAAGAGTCAAGAACATCTTTCGTCAACACATTCTCCAATACCATCCAGTTCCAGATTCTTTGGATTCACAACATCTTCTTCCATTATTCAGCATGTCGGACCCATCCAAGCTGGATATACTGAACAACAACAACAACGATCTATCTTCTCTTACCGCCTCTCCAATCGCCACTATCTGGTCATCTATCTCAAACTCAAGCATATTCAAGTTTTTCAAAACGGGTTTTATAATAGGTACATCTTGTGCTCTTGTTGCACTTTTGGGGGTATATGCTTTCCAATCAAATATCATTTATCCAGCTGGTTTGAATGGTGGTCATGGTAAAGTCGATACGCCCGATGAATATGATATGCCTTATGAAGCACTAGACCTGAAGACTTCAGACGGTGAAACAATCAAGGCCTTTTCCATCTTACAAGACCCGAATGATCCAAACTATACAAATAAGACTGTTCTTGTGCTATGCCCCAATGCTGGTAACATGGGTCATTTCTTGCCC
Organism: Ambrosiozyma monospora; assembly: GCA_001599995.1. Classification (NCBI taxonomy): domain Eukaryota; kingdom Fungi; phylum Ascomycota; class Pichiomycetes; order Pichiales; family Pichiaceae; genus Ambrosiozyma; species Ambrosiozyma monospora. The sequence goes on from BCIP01000009.1 coordinate 593,018, forward strand.
GTGGTGCAGTATATCTACGAGTCGTTGCGTTACAATGTGTTCATATACTCCTATAGAGGTTATGGCCATTCCACCGGTAAACCATCCGAAAGAGGTCTCAAGATTGATGCTGATACAGTTGCTGCATACATTAGATCAAACAAACAACTATCCAACTCAAGTATTATCCCATACGGTCGTTCTTTAGGTGGTGCAGTTGCCATATACATCACCGCAAAATACCCTGATCTTATCAGTGGATTGATTTTAGAGAATACATTTTTGAACATTCCTGGTGTGATTCCTCATTTGTTTCCATTTTTGGGTCCATTCAAGTATTTGTGTCATCAGATTTGGAATTCAGAACATGAGATAACCAATATTCCTTCCCGTATACCAGTGTTGTTTTTTTCTGGATTGGACGACGAGATTGTGCCTCCTTCCCATATGAAGAAGCTATATGACTTGAGTACCTCCACTTCAAAACAGTGGCTGGATTTTGAAGGTGCTCATCACAATGATACCATCATTCAACCAGGTTACTGGGAAGCTTTCCATAAGTTTTGTCTCACTCAGGTCAACCCAGTTGGGAAATAGTTTTTTTTTATCTCTTTGTATTACTATGTCAATTTATTAAAAATTATACATGATGCATTATATGTACCTTTTACACGTGGATATAATTTTTATTGAATATCAATAGATTTACTTCTATACAAAAAACAACTGGCGACAAATTTCAGTTTCTCCATAGAGCTGGTGTACCACAACCAGGGCACTCGGTCTCCATTTCACCAATAAACCAGGATTCTAAACAATGGAAATGTCCCTTGTGTCCACACCCAAGCAACGCAACACAATTACCCTTCAATGGCCCATTACAATAAATGCAACATCCCTGGTGCTTTCCACAGTTTTCACAAAACCAAAAGCCAAACTGAACTTTACTATTCTTCTCACTTTTTTGCTTTTGCGTAGATTCATTCAATATAAGCTTACCACAGTGTTGACAAAATGTGTGAATACAGGTTTTATTCTGTCCTATAGTTTTGAAAAGTTTGTAGGATCTTGAAGCAACGTCAACGACATAAGCAGATGTAAGGAATAGGTAACGACGGCAAAGAAACTCATGATACATTAAAATGTATTCTTGAGCTTGTTTACGTGTCATTGAACGTGGATAAAGTTGTTTGAATAACAAAGCCATCGTACCTGCCATGATCACATCTCCTTGTTCAGCACTGTATTTGATAGCGTGATGAATCATACTTGTTGGGGCCCATGGAACCTTGAGTTTCTTGCCGTTGATTACACCAACTTCCTTATATTCTATATCATCATCATCATCATCATCCTTTTCCTGATCTGAATCACGCAATGAGTCAGTATCCGAGCCACTACTATCACCTTGATTTTCATCATCGCCCAAGTTACTTTCTTCCTCGATATTCTTATTGGCAGGTGGGGAATGTTGATGATGTTGGCGGTGGTGTTGATGCTGATGATGATGCATTTCATTGTGATGGTGGTGGGGGATACGAACAGGAGATCTTGATCTTGGCGTGGAATTTCCAGAAGGTCCTCTGAGACCTGCAGTTAGTCGACTTTCATTAGTCACAGTAACCGTGGGTGTTGGAGCAAGGGTACCTTCAGAAGTGTTTGTTTCTCTAGTGGCAGAAGTGAATGGAGGCTTCTTGACTGGTGACATATCCATACTAACAGAGCTCGCTGGCTCCAATCTAGCCGTTTGCCTGAGTGAATGACCAAATTGTAAACCCGAAGATTTTACCAATATAGATGACGACAGTGATGACTTTGGCGATTTCGAGAGATTCACAGGTTTTTCATTGTCAAAGTCAACAGAAGCAGCACTGAATGAAAATCTAAATTTCCCGGTAGACGAGCTAGACCCTGATCTGTTGAATTTTTTCATTGGATTTATTATTTCTGCAGGGGGGATATAGTCAACTATACTTTCCGGAGAATCAGCGACCTGTTTTTCAGGGACATAATAATTGCATGGTTCATTGATTGCATCAGTTCTTGACATGTTGACATCATCAGTTTTTGAGTTTGATCTGGAATTTGTGTTGGTTGTAGTGGCATCGTCATCGTCAACGACAGCATTTTCATTTGGATCAATTACTCCATCACTCATACTATCAAAGGTTGTTTTGCTGTTGCTTCTAGATTCAACATCGGACACCAGATTACTCAACACTTCTCTTCTCTGAATAGCAATTGCTTTAATATGAGAATCACCCAATGAGAAACTTCCCGGATGTCCTGACTTATAGTGAGAGACACTGGACCCACTCATGGAACCTAATGATGTTCCTAGTTGATCGTTGACACTAGCGCCTGTAGTTGTATGAGAGTCATATGTAACAGTTGAATGATTTCTTCTCTGTTGGGGATCATCATGCAAATGAGAAGTTATATGGGATCCAGACATCACACTTTGATAGTCATCCATTCCAACAGCCTGCTCAGACTGTTCCCAAAATATACTTTCCCTTATAGTTCTCCATGTTTGACAATCTTTGAACCTCTGAGCTGATCCAGCAACTGTAGCATTATGCTCACATATCTGAGTAATACTCATTCCATTTGGTACTTCAATTAGATAGTTACTTGTCAAAAACTTGACCACTTCAACTTCATTTTGCATCACTGGAACATGTACTGGGACCGCAAGAGCCGACTTTACTATATTATGCTTTTGTTTTCGGGATGGTGATGATCTTGTGACTGGATTCATGCTGCTCATTCTTGATAATTTGGGTTTCATAGAATCCGATAACTCTGTTGGACTGGAATGAAGATTCAAAGCTTGTAGAGAAATGGTCGTGGAGGGCCTTTTGGGAGGTATTATTTGAGCATTTGAGGAGTTATTTCTTTGCATCGACAGAGAAGTTGGAAATTGATAATCACTTGGAGATTGAGGAACCGAAGTTGAATTATTTCTATTAACAGACAATGAATCAGGCTTTGCTTCTCCACCGTTGATCATCTGAAATTGGTCTCTTTTTTGTGAAATCATCATCAAATCTGTATTTGTTCTCCAATTCCATGAAGTGACAATATTCGGGAGGTTATCGACAAGTTTAGGTTCCTTCAAAGCATTAGTCTGAACCAATGTTTTGTCCTTGGAACAGCTAACCAAATATTTAGGATTTTTCCAGACCAAACCTGTAACTTGTCCAGTATGACATTCAATAACGTTTTTGGCAAGAAACTTTCTGTGCAAATTCCAAATTTGGACGTTCGTATCATCACTAAAACTGACAGCAATATCTGTATTCATCACCGAGCTGTTTCCTCTTCCCTTACACCAAGTGGCATTGGATATCTGCCCAGTAGTTTTGATAACATGTTCAGGTGTTCTTGAAAGATCGCCACTGGCAGTGAAATTCCACACTTGTAACTGACGATCTCTTCCTCCACTAACAATATAGTCCAATTCGGGATGCCAGTCCAACGTCAAACCTGGTCCAGTATGGGCGGTCAGGCTGCGCTCACGGTTATCCGGTTTTCTAATATCCCATTTTTGAATGACACCAGAGTCAAATATACCACACACCACCCTAGGAAGTCTTGGATTGAATTTGACACATCTAACAGGATCTGAGCTTCCTTTCATGGTAATTGCTGATTTGGAAGAATTCATTCTTAAATCCCAAATTTTCATCTTACCGTCTTGAGAACCAGATATCAAATAGTAAGGACTTGCTGTGCTGAAGTCTATACTATTGACCGCTCTTTTATGTTCACTGAGACTCGTTTTGACTCTTTCTTTGTCCAAGTTGAATAGATGAATAGAACCTAAAAATGTAGAGTATGCAAGGTGCCTTCCATAATTCTGATGTCCAAACTTGATATCTGTAATGAGCCCTGCTTGTACACTTCTACTTATGGCTAAATCATACTCTAAAGAAATCTCACTGTCCGATAGTTTCAGTAGTTGTAATGTCTTGGTTCCTCCAATAATGAACAAATTGGGATTTGTATTTGATTTGGCACACACCGCAATGTCAATTGCTGAATGGAATCTTGTTGAATCTGTGACTTGGTTGTAATGAGAGAACACTGACTGAGCATCAGAATGTCTGACTGAGCTTGTCGCCGGAACGACAATGCTGTTTGGATTCGACTTAGGTAAGCTGGAACCCGGTGAACTTGATAAGTGGCTCCCTGCACTTCCAGGTCCTCCAAATATACCGTATGGCTTTCTTGAATATGTTCCACTTCCCCTTCTTTGTTGTTGTCTTTCAAGTGCGTACATCGATGATAAGGGTGAACTGCTGAGATGCGTCTTGGTGTTGGGTATGTCGGTTGGTGGTGATCGACTGGAAATGTGATTTGTGAACCCAAGAACAGGGATTGGACCCTTCTTCAAACCATCATCTGACATGATACCAAATGATTATACGTTGTTTTTGAGGGCGTTTTTGCTATGATGGCGATTTACCGTTTATCGTGTTTCTGAAGGCCATCTTCTAAGAATTCAATTTCGAGATATGATAAACCTGGGCTGCCGGCTCGAGGTCTCTGGATTACGTAATCAGAATCTTTCCATGTTCACTATATCTTTTTTTTTTGACAAAATACAAATTCACATAGAAGATTGATATCACAGGCCATCACATAAATTGAGTCAAGTTTTGCACTTCAAGTCTCTAGAATATATTAATCTCTGCCCACAAGCAAAACTGTGTGAATCACATGGGGTTTTTATCATAGCTGATTGCGGAATACACGTGAACCTTCGGCTAACTTTTTTATTTTTAATTTCGATTAATGCCCTGCAAACAGCCAAGTGGAAATCAAAAAAAAAAGCTTATAATGACCTAGTAAATAAAAGTAAGGACAATTAGCTATACATGTATCCACAAGACGCGTAAAAATGTTAAATAGAACAAGCAACTAGTCAACCGACCTCTACACTCAATAAAGCTTCAAGGAACCAGTAATTTGATCCAAAACAGATTTAGGAGCTGGGCCCAAACCAATAACGGTGGCTGAACCAGACGCAACTTGAGTACGACCAGCATCATGAACGATATAACAGTTGACATCCAAAGACAAAGCCATTGCGAATAACATATCCATTCCAGTCTTATCTGGAACCTTTAAAGTAATCTTGGCCTGTCCTCCACGCAACCATCTGTTTAGCATGACTTGATTATAAGCAGGAGAAGTTGTATCTGACATTAGTCTGTACAATGCAATTGCAGCATGGGCACATTGTGCTGCAATCTTACCTTTTTGCATTTGCAAGTCTTGTCTTACCACCAATGCCATTCTGCAATCACCTGGGATGTCATTCAATGGTGTTGAGTTCACTTCTGGGACGTCTTCATCCTCATCATCCTCGTCTTCATCTTCGTCTTCGAAATCTTCTGGTCTGTCATGATTTTTGCTGTTCTTAACACCTTCATCGGATGGGTTTGATTCTTGTGGTTGAGTAGCTGTTCCAATCACCTTTGAACTTTCATCATCTGATAAATATCCCCTCGAGGAAGGCGAGCCTTTAGAGGAAGTTGATGTAGTTGATGTCGTTGGTGATGTTATTGGCGTTGTCATTGATGATAGTGTGAGTAATGAGCCAATGCAACATCCTGTAAAAAGAGAAATCGACGCCACTGCTATAAATTGTATTGTTGAATTTGTAACCATATTGTATAGTTCAGATTGAGTCTATGATAGGCTGATTGTGTAACTTAAACTGAATTTGCACCAAGTAATTTCTTTCTGATCGATCGACAAACTAGTGAAGATATCAACGAGTGTCAAAGTTATTTCGCAAAACAAAACCCGTACACCATGAACAGTTGAACTTCCCAACATCCATTTTGAAAATTGGATTTTTGCCATCTGACAGACCCTCTTTGCCTAGCCATGATAAAACACCTGCTTTTCTCATGTTCAGAAAATTCGTTGCTCACCAGTGTCTAAATTAGATGTGCTTGAGAAAACAACCATGTTCTAGCCTCATAGACCTTCCTTTCTCCATAAGTTTCAAGTTTCTGCATTCTAATTTTCAACTCACTTGAATGATTTTACCAACTTCAGCTTCAACTTCAACAAGAAAAGATTCATTCGAAGTAACCGTGCAAGTCAAGACCCATGTCACTTTTAGAGAAAGCTGTTCGAATTTGAGCAAATATGCCGATAGAAGAAGCCAATTTGGAAAATATATTGATCTAGATTGTGCGTGCAACATCAAAAAATAAACTCTTTTCGAAGTACACGTTAATGGTTCATGAATATACAATCTTGAAAAAAGTCCTCGCCAATTATATGTAAGCAGCACGGAATAAATGCCATCACAATATTTGAGTTCTGACATGCCAATTATCTCACGATGTCCACTCAACTTACCGACTGCATAAGACGTACAAATTTGGTTTTACCAGCATCACCAATTAATTGTTATGATGTGTCACCAGAGTCCAGCCGGTGATATTTATTAATTTCCAATATGGCTCACGCCAAGTGATGTTTGTGGTGTCTTTTTACCATTTTAGATACTCAATATTGCCTATCACAGAACTTACAGATATACACAATCAAATTTCTAAGGTTTAAAAGTCGATCGAAAGCTTGATAGACCAAGCAGATAACCCAAATATAACTCGCCGTCAAAATTCCACTACAAATATTTTTTGCTTATTGTGTTTGATGACTGCATGGTATGCTATATATATCAGATTGCAAAAGACCCTTATAGAATCTGTTTTCCACATAACAGTCGTCAAGTTGAACACGTCACACTGGTCATTATTGGAGGAACAACGCGTTATAAACAACTAGGTGGTTTAGAAACTTTGTATCCGGTAATTAAAGGTGTCTTCTATATATGCTGTAGTACAGGCTCTCGAACTCAATCGATACTGACAAATTAAACACAATTTTAATTGTCCTGGACAAGAAGAAGTTTCTTGGTGAAAAGTTTCAAACCTCTAGCCCAATTGTATATAACTCCAAAGTTCAGTTGGATGCTTATATTTATGCACTCTTATGTGCATGCACACTTTGGTAGTGCAAGATTAGAGATGCTCATGGCAGAATTCACATGTGGTATAAACGTTATTCGGTTGGCCATATTTGGCTTTTTTTTTGCATACGTGCTAAGTCTATATAGTTGACAGATTGGAAAGCAATATTCAAAATGGAAATTATCATACTCAATTAACATAATTTTGAAAATCATGTTGTACGGCATTGAAAAATTTCAGGTATACAGACAAATCATTTTGATCTCATCCAGCAGCAGAAAGATCAACTATACATACCATGCACAATTAACTTCAATCCGGTAATCTAGCTAGCTAGCTTATATTAGACGAACTGTGTGCTACGATATTCTTGCCACTTCGTGACTGCTCAATAAATTCTCAGTAAGATTCAGGCGAGTGGACGTTCCAGTTGAAATCGAGAGTGAGAGTAGGACACAGACTCCGGTTGAGAAAGGTAATCGTCCGCTTTTCGCAGGGGCGGGCATACGAAGTTGCAAGAATATCGTAGCACACAATTCGTCTATTTGGTTAAGTATCTTAATTGCTCTCGGTAACGGTATAAACTAATACATTACCCAATTACCAATCATATATAGACGTATCTTGGCCGCGGCCCAATCGCATCGAACTTCGTCGAAGTCCTTTAATTCATGCGTTCGAACTTACATTAAAGCGGAAGCAAGTTGGATACACGTATGCAAATTCCACATATATATACAGCAATATTGATACTGATAACACTACTGCAGAATCCTTATATAAATAATATTGACCTACGTAACAAATTGTACTATATATATATAGTGAATTCGTGATTGTCAAAAGTTGCAGAAAGGTCCAGAGTGAGTACGTTACAATTAAGCTCCTATTGTGAACATATAGGGTACATAATTTGAGGTCTATAGTGGAAATTCTATATGTCCCCATTAAGATACTTCAGCTTGGGATCATTGATATTAATATACCTCCGAGAACAATCACTGTCGGTTCAATTAAATATAGAGTAGGTAGAGGCCGAGTTTAAGTTAGGGATCGAGGCTCTTGATATATTGAACAATATGAATTGAACTACCTCATGTGCAAAACTGTGCAATGTGTACATTCTCAATTCAAATGTTCAAGACACGACGATCATACATGGTACGAATTCAATTTACCCATATATTATATTGAGAAACGGTAAACCGTCTGAATCTTGATTGATTCATCTTAAGACAAGAAGACTTCCTCGTTATATATAAGCTATATAACGCATTCTGTTAATTATGGGATTTTCATATACCGGATACATCACAGTTCACTTTGCATATTGCAACGTTGATCAGATAATCATACCACCCAGTTCGAATAACATTGAGGATCAGCAAATGCTCCTCATAAATGTATATAAACTGTTTTTTTTGTGTGGAAAACGATAGGAAGCTACAACACGTAGCTGGCGAGATCCACCCCGTGGAACTATACAATGGATCTACAAGCTTGATATCGATCAAATCCAAGATGAAATTGACAAGCATATGAGCTAGATTTGAAGATATATTCAGGAAATGATATTCTAGAAAGTTAATGAAACTTCGATATAAACACATGGTATACATTTGAGGCTTGGAATGTCAATTACTGAATTTGTAGCTACATAGTCATCGAAATCTACAATCAAGACATTTTATTGGTGCAAGTTCTGACCGAACAGCTTGAAGTTTTCAACAATCCAAGTTGCAGATGTCGCATCCATCCAGTTGCATGCATGTAGCAGCCAGCATGCATCCGTATAGTACGCTTAATTGAGATCAAAATGTTATATACTTCAGTATCCGCGGCTCATGGCTTATATTGATTGTCTGCAGGATACAGCATATTGTTGACAGTTGTGCATTGTTTAAATAAACAATGTTCGGCAGTCTCTTGACACAGATGGCTGATTCAAATTAATTAGAGCTGTCATCAAGATTTTATGGTTTTATAATATGGTCATGGTCTCTACATGGAGATATATAGATGATAGATCGATGATATTGAATAAATTGGATTGCATCCGGCAATAATACATGTCACTGCTCTTTAAGTTTTGACATATATTTGAATAGTTTGATAGAGTGTACATAGAACTAGATATCATAGTTAAATTCCCATGCATATATATTTATACATACTGCAATAAATTCAGTATATGACAGTGTGTTTCAAATTTCAATGCTTATGCACGCTTATAAGCTATATATATATGTACTCCTTATCAAACAGTATTTTAAGGGTACATGTACCTTATATATATTTGATCAGCTTATGAAGTATTTATATAAAAGTTTGTGCATGGGATCATCCAGGTAGAAGTCAGTTGGATTCCAATTGTAAAACCCGATCGTCAATTTACGGAACTTATAAAGAAACTTAGTAGCCCTTTTCCAATCTAAATATCTGGTTAGCTTGCATGCACAAATTGTACATATGTGCATCCAATTAACTTATAAGATATATAAGGCTTATATAGATAGCTATATGTGATCTCCCGATCTCTCGATCTAGCACAAGCTTGAGATTATTTTTGAAATGTCATACGGTAATTGACATATACTAAGCATGAACTTACAGATCTTTTATGCTGGCGGGTGGAGATTTTGAACTTAACATATCATTTATAGATCTAGACTATATAGCTAGCTATATGCATACCAAAATATATACAACAAGCTCTCAGATAGACATGTATCAAAAACTTAAAAGAATTGCCATAGTCAGCTAGCTGGCATGATTTCCCCACCGGACTCCTAGTTAGTAATTACTAGCTTGTGTACATACCCGCGGCCATCTGCATGTACCGTATATATAAGCAATTATGTTACTTTAAATGTATAGGGCCACGGCAGCTTCCAATTCGTATAAATTGAATGTCAACCTCATATATATATATATATAGTTCTCTCAAATATAAAATTAATTATAGAAGGCTGACTATAAATTTATTACGACGGTATACTGTATTTTTACAGCTAGCTAGCCATGGGCAGCATATATATTAATGATATATGCGAATGCCAACCTTTTTCGGAGATATAGCTCATTAGTTTGGATTGTGAAAGTTCACCGGCACACATGTGCAATTACTAATTTGCATCTTGATTGCAACCAATGTGGTACTGACATAGGGCTTACATTGTTAAAACAATTAAACTACATATTTCATGAATCTAAATTAATTCCTTGACACGCCTATGTACACTGCATTGAGAAAAGGGCTGCACCTCACTTCCTCCAGTTTGTTTTAATTCGAGCTATATTATATTATAGCTGGCCCTTTTGAAAATAACCTCGGTATCAATCACTCATAAGTTTTCCATGCTTCCAGAAATGCTGCGATCTATAACGTATAGCCATCATCTTCCGAGATCTCTATCTGGAGACTGGACTGCATTTGAAAATTGGGTCGTCTTTGTCCTCACAGACAGCATCATGTACATAAATCAGTTTCAATATTACCGATTGACCACAGTCATTGTGTTCTATAGACTATATGGACACATGTGGTATAGCGAGTTAACAATTTTTGTACGCCATACACAGAGATGTGTTCTGACAGGTCACCGCAGGTTTTCACAGATATACAGCCAAGTTTTCATGATAATCAGATATATAGAGTTTCATGACTAGCATAATGGGAAACCATTATCGGCGTTATTCAGTCGATGGCTGTATATTAACTGGCGGCCAATAAGTGGCTGTTCAAACTGTAAGTCAATGTTGCAATATTGTTTTCAGCTCTCCATGAGCAAGTCATTCTAGAATCCAAAAGCTCAAAGTGGTTCCACAACTAATGACGGGCTGATGGATTTTCAAACTTTGAAAGTCCAAAGAAAAATCAAGTTAAAAAGACACATATTTGCTGCTTCAAAACCCAAAAAATTGATGTAAAAACTATTGCAGCTTTTTCCATTACTAACCAATCAAAAACATCAAAAGCAACATACCACAAACTTTTGCGTTATATAATCAAATTGGTCATTCGTTTTCATAATGATTATTAACACACTTTTGACTCTGACGTTGATCAAAGCTGTGTCATCATATGTTGTTGTCTATGGTGATTCAAATACTTTCTATGAAGAACAAGGTTGTGTTGGTGACACCTTCGTCAATGACTTAACACCTGGTTTTAATGTCAAAGCTTTCGACTATCCTTTATTGAGTAAGGCCAAATACAATGTTGATGATTGGTTATACACAGGTTATGGTGAAGACGAAGACGCTACCGCCACTGGTGTTGGTTCAGGTCAACTTGGATACACCTACTCCCCAACTGATTGGGGTCTCCTAGCCGGTTACAGTCCATCTGTCACTTCTGCCTATGGTATGGAGTTCGATTACCTTGACACTGTTTTGGAATTCACTGGTTATTTCCACGCTGAAACTTCTGGTGTTTATGTTTTCCAGATGGATGGTGTTGATCAAGGTGCTGCTGCTTTCTTGGGTTCTAACTCTTTGCTTGGCTGTTGTTCTGAGGTCGATTGGAGCTTGAAAGAATCCAGTGGTTTGCTCAGTGGTACAACTTTTGACAATGACATTTACTTGATGTCTGTTATTCCTCTTGGTAACACTTTTACCAATATTGTTGTATGTATTATAATATTTTTCTCACACATGACATTCAAGTGGCATAACTTCAACTCATTTTCCCAATTTCCAATACTAACATGTGTTCATATTTCTCAAATTTCAATTTCATAAATATAGTCTGAAAGTTCTGTTGTTTATTTGGAAGAAGGTTACTATCCATTGAGATTGGTGACTGAAAATGATGACGGTACCAGTAGTACTAACTTTGGTGTTCTTGTTCCTGGTTCTAGTTCTTATGTGGACGTTGGTGAATTCATGTACAGATTGCCAGATACCGTGACTGAATGTGGTACCACCACCACTATCACCAACTCAGATACCTGGGTCGTTTCCTCTTACACTGGTGATGTCGCGTCCAGCGAGTGTTCGCCAGTGCTCACAACCGGCGTCTCGACAACTTATCCTCTCACAACTTCCACCGTGACTTCGGTTCCTCTTATTTGTTTGTTCAACTGTGCAACTTCAACTTACACCACAACATATTCTGTTACCCAAGTTTCCACATTCACTACTACTGATCACGAAGTCTGTACTACTTTTATTCCTTATGAAACATACGTGACAACTACAAGTTGGTCTGGTTCCACCACCGTCACTGGTGAGAAAACTTTTACTTCCGTTAGTACCAACAATTACGCGGTTACTTATTACACTGAAACTGTCACTGTTCCTTACACCACTGAGACAATTACTTCAACTTGGACAGGGACTACAACATCGACTGTGACACCTTATGAGATCACGTCTACGACTCACGTTGTTGCTTCCGGCTCCACTGAAACAATTAGCTTTTGGCAAATCACTGTCTTGAATGGTCAAGCTGTGACCTCATCTGCTGAACCATCATCGTCATCCATTGTTCCTTCTTCATCATCCGCTCAACCTTCATCGTCTTCCTCTCTTCCTTTACCATCATCTGAGCTATCCTCTTCAGCAGCCCCATCTTCAATTCCAGCTTCATCCGACGCTGCTTCATCTTCAGTTTTGACTTCTTCTGAAATTACCTCATCTTCAGTTCCAGTCTCTTCTGGCATTGCCTCATCTTCAGCTGCGAGCTCTCATGATATTTCCTCTTCATTAGCACCAACCTCATCCTATGCTGTTTCATCTTCTGCTAAAGTTTCTTCTGATTCTGCTTCATCCTCTGCCGCAGTCTCTTCTGATGTTTCATCTGCACCATCTTCATCAGATTCTGCTTCTTCAGTTTTCATCTCATCTGATCTTGGATCATCTTCAGCTGCAAGCTCTTCTGATATTTTCTTTTCATTTGCACCATCTTCATCCTATGCTGTTTCATCTTCTGCTCCAGTCTCTTCCGATGTTTTGTCTGCACCATCTTCATCAGATTCTGCTTCATCTTCAGTTTCAGTCTCATCTGGTTTTGTCTCATCTTCTTCATCTGTACCATCTTCATCCGATGTTACTTCATCTTCAGCATCAGTCTCCTCTGACGTTTCCTCATCTTCATCTCCTGTCTCTTCTGATAATTCATCCTCATCTGCGCCATCTTCATCCGACAATGTTTCTTCTTCAGCTTTGGCTTCCTCTCCAGTTGCTTCATCTTCAATTCCAGTTTCTTCTGTTGTTGCCTCATCTTTAGCCCCAGCTTTCTCTGCTGTCTCCTCTTCAGCTGCACCATCCTCATCTGATGTTTCGTCTTCCTCTGCTCCGGCTTCCTCTAATACTGGATCTTCTTCAGTCTCATCTGATGCAGCTTCAGCTTCTACTGATATTGCCTCATCGTCTACTGCTATTCCATCTGCTTCAAGTGTTTGTACTTCTGGTACCAGTGGCGTTGAATGTAGCGACAACTGTGCTAGTGCCGTCGCTGCGGCTCAAGCTTGTTTGTCTCTTACCTCTTTAACTGGTTATGACACCGAATGTCTTTGTGAGACCTCCAAGTTTAGTGGCTACGCTATTGATTGTTTGGGATGTGCTATTGGCTTGTGGGATACTTTTGGATCATTGTTGAACAAACCTTTAGAATTATGTTCTTTGGCTACTTCCCCTACTGGTTCAGTTGGTTGCTCTTCCACCATTGTTTCATCGTCTTCTGCTTCTTCGTCTGCCCCAGTTTCATCATCTGTTTTAGCTTCTTCATCTTCTTCAGTTTTCTCAGTTACGGCTCCAAGCTCTGTTCCTTCTTCTTATTCTGTTTCTAGCTCTGTTCCGGATTTCTCCAGTACTGTCTCATCAACAGCCCCAGTTTCATCCGATGATGCTCCATCATCTTCTTCAGCTTCTTCTGGCATCTCCTCATCTTCTGTTCCAGCTTCTACGAATGACTCATCCTCAGTTCCAGTTTCCTCCAAGGCTGGTTCATCATCATCTCCAGTTTCCTCCAAGGCTGGTTCATCATCAGCTCTAGTTTCATCCGATACTGGCTCATCTTCAGCTCTAGTTTCATTTGATACTGGCTCATCTTCAGCTCCAGATTCCTCTAACACTGGTTTATCATCTGGTCTAGCTTCTTCTGATACCGCATCTTCATCTGGATCTGCATCTTCATCCCTTCCGGTGTCATCTGGTGGTGCCTTATCATCCGCCCCACTTTCTTCTGATACTGCTTCTTCAACCTACCCATCTAGCTCCTCTGCCTCAGTGCCTTCATATATCACTTCCGGATCAGATACCATTTCCTCTGATTTTAGCTCAGCATCTGCCACTGTTTCATCCGATGTTTCTTCTTCAACTACCCAAGTTTCCTCCGATGTTTCATCATCATCATTCTCTCAAGCTTCCTCTGACTCTGCTTATAGTTCAGCCCCAGCTTTGTCTAACTCTGTCACATCTCTATCTTCTTCTGATGCTGCTTCATCGTCTGGTACTGCCTCTCCATCTGGATTAGCGTCTTCATTATCCACAATTTCATATGATACTGTTTCTTCATTTGCTCTAGGTTCTTCATCCGTTCTTTCTTCATCAAACTTGGCTTCCAGCTCGGCACAATCTTCATCTGATACTGTTTCATTTTCCGCTCCAATCTCTACTGGAGTCGTTCCATCGTCAGCTCCTGTGTCATCATACACTGCTTCTTTATCTTTGTCTAGTTCTGCCCAGCTGCCAATCTCGAGTACTGCATCCTCAGCATCAGAAACTGTCTTTGTTCCAACAATTACCGGTGACTCTGAAAATGGTTTAACCGAACCAGTTTGGAGAGTCAACATTCCATTAGTTAATATTACTTTTGAGTCATTTTCGATTGTTTCCACTAATACTTTTATTGGTTTTGAAGCCTCAGATATCAATGTGTTTTTGAAATCACCCGAAGAAAATGTCACCACTGACTCAGTTCTGAACATTTCCGCTGACAAATTCGAAGCCTCATATTCTGGAGATGCAACCGGCCATACTGATATCAATATCGAGTTTTTTGGTAAGAGTCTTATTGGACCAGGTGAATTTACTGCCGAGTTTGAGTTAACTCTTTATGATGAGGATGCCAAGAAGGTTAAGAGAGCAGTCCATGTTTACCAATTGGTTGCCACATCATCTACAATTGATTCCTCAAACAGCTCTAGTGCATTATCATCTTTCATTCCATCCATCTCCAGATCTAGTATACTCTCATCATTGATTCCATCCACCTCTGGGTCGAGCACAGCTTCTAATTCTGCCTCTTCATCAATTGCCATTCCATCGGCTTCAGGTTCTTGTGCTGGTACTTCTACTTCTGAGTGTAGCTCTAATTGTGCCAACGCTGTCAGTGCTGCTGAAGCTTGTTTCCAACTCACTGGTTATGATACGGACTGCCTTTGTAAGACCTCCAAGTTTAGTGGTTACGCTATTGATTGTTTGGGATGTGCTATTGGTTTATGGGATAACTTTGGTGCATTGTTAAACGAGCCTTTGGAATTGTGTTCTTTGGCCACTTCTCCTACTGGTTCTATCACTTGCTCATCTACCATCGGATCTTCTAGCTCTGTTGGTTCATCGTCCACCCCAATCACATCATCATTGGCCGTTTTATCATCTGTTCCATCATCATTGGCCGTTTCATCAGCTGCTCCATCTTCCTCATTAGCTTCAGATTTATCTTTGAATCCAGCTTCATCATCCGGTTCATCTTCATCATCAGCCCCAGCTTCATCGGATTCTGCCTACTCGTCAGCCTCAGATTCATCTTCGTCATCTGTTCCATCTTCATCATCAGTTTCAGCTTCATCAGATTCTTCCTCCTCATCAGTTCTAGTCTCAGCCCCAGCCTTGTCAGACTCCACATCTTTATTAGTTTCGGTGTCATCTGGTGGTCGTTCCTCAACTGCCCCATTTGTCTCTACTGCCTCTTCGGCTTCTTCATCATCCGTTCTAGGTTCATTTGCTGCTGCTTCTTCAGCTACCCAAGCCTCATCTGAATCTGGTCCATCATCTGCACCAGTTTCATCTAATGTTGCCTCTGCACCTGCTCCGGCTTCTTCTGGTGGTTCTTCTTCAGTTGCTTCATCTGACTCTGTCTTTTCATCTGCCCCTGTCTCTTCTGTTGGTGCTTCATCAATTGCCCCATCAGGCTTTGCTTCTGCCTCTTCAGCTTCTTCTGCTGTCTCTTCATCTATTCCAATTTTATCTGATCGCACATCTTCCACTATTCCTGGTTCATCTGTCTTTGCTTCTTCCTCTGCTTCAGTTTCTTCTAACTCCGCCTCTTCCGATGCGAGCTCCTCAACTGTTACAGTCCCATCTGCTAATGCTTCATCATCCAGCCCATCGGACTCTACTTCTTTAGCTGCCCCTGTCTCATCCATCGGAGGTTCTTCATCTGTCCCTGTCTCTTCGGTCGGTGCCTTTTCAACAGTCCCATCTAACTCTGCTTCCTCTTCAGCTCCTTCATCATCTGTTCCAATCTCTCCAGCTTCATCTTTTGGTGCTTCTTCAAGTGAGCTAATCTCATCCGCTGGTTCATCTACCTCTGCTCCGTCTTCAGCTACAGCTTCGTCAGACTTGTCTTTATCATCTGGTATTTCTTCTTTGGAGACCGCCTCTTCATCCGGTTCTGTTTCATCTTACTTCGCTTCTTCATCTATTCCAGCGTCGTCTGAAGGTTTCTCTAGCTCAGCTATTGCCTCATCTGGTTCAGCTTCTTCATCTAACACATCTTCATCTTATGGTGTTTCATCAACTGATTCAGCTTTTTCCGACTCCAGTTCTTCATCTGCTCAAGTCTCTTCCAACTTCGTTTCCTTTGACTCCGCTTCTTCAACTGCTCCATCGTCCTCTGATGTTGTTTCATCATCTTCTGTTCCCGTTTCATCCGATTCTTCATCATCCTTGCCATCTTCTATTGACCACTCAGCATCGAGCACTGCCTCATCGCCTTCTGAAACAGCTTTCAACCCAACAATCACCGGTGAAGTTCAAGCTGGTTTAGCGGAACCTGCATGGAGAGTCAACATCCCATTGGGAATTATCAATTTCGATTCATTTTCCATTGTTTCTACAAATACTTTTGGTAACTTTGAGGCTTCTGATATCGAAGTCATCTTGAAATCTCCTGAGGAGGATGTCACAGCTGACGCGGTTGTGAACGTCTCTGCCGATAAATTTGAAGCTTCATATTTTGGAGACAAATCTGGTCACTCTGACATTGATGTCGAATTTTTGGGTAAGAGTCTTGTTGGTGCTGGTGTTTTTACTGCTGACTTCGAATTGACAATCTATGAAGAAGGTGCAAAGAAGGTTAAGAGAGCAACACGTGTTTTCAAATTATCTGCCACAGTGTCTACTATAGGTTTATACAACAGCTCAAGTGCATTGCAATCATCTAGTCCATCCACCTCTGGATCCGGTATCTCTTCTAGTGCTTCATCTGGAATTTCGTCTCGCCAATCCTTCAGTCCTTCTGTTTCCTCTGGTGTTCTAAGCATTATTGGTACATCCTCTGATACATCTTTCTCTATTTCTTCTGGTACATCTTCCAGAGCTTCTTCCACATCTAGTGCTTCTGCTACTTCTGATTCATCTACTGCATCATCTGCTCTATCATCTAATACATCATTAGGTCCATCATCTGCCACACCATCTGCCACACCTTCTGAAATTTCAGCTATTGCCAGTGCTCCAACTAGCTCAGGTGCATCATCAGGAACTTTCTCTGGATTATCCAGTGTTTTGTCTGCCGCACCATCAGGTACTTCCTCTGATGTCTCTTCCGGCTCACAATCTGATGCATCTTCTGGTCTCTCAGCTACTTCTGGTGTTCCGGTCACTTCAGGTCAATCAAATGATGCTTCTTCTGGTCCATCCATTACCTCGTCTGCCACATCATTTGGTGCCTCCTCAGGCGTGTCGTCTGGCTCTCCAACTGACGCATCTTCTGGAATTTCAGCTCCTACCGGTGTTTCAGCCACTTCAGGTGCCTCTCTTGGTCAATCTAACACATCATCTATCCAACCAACCGGGGAATCCTCAGGGGCTTCTGCTACTTCTGGCGCTCCAACCACCCCTGGTTCTTCAGCCACATCAGGTCTATCTTCAGGTGAGTCATCTGGTTTACCATCTGATGCTTCATCCGAGCCATCTTTCTTATCTACTGAGCCATCTGATGCCTCGACCGCTTCTGCCGCATCTACTGACAATAATTCTTCTCCTTCATCAGGTGCATCATTATCTTTTGGCGTTACTTCATACCATTCAGTCGTACCATACACCAATTCTTCTGTGCCTGCTTCTATTCCTTCAACTGCAACTGGTTCATCTGATTCTGAGTTGCAATCAAGTCTGCCTGCATTTGAATCTTCTTCCGAAACAAGTTCTTCAAGCATTGCATCCACCACAGTTCCTTCTGAGCCATCTTCGTTAAGCTTGTCAGCTTCTGAATATTCTTCTGAATCAGGTGCTTCTAGTATTCCATCCATCAACATTCCTTCTGAGACATCATCTTCAAGTGAATCCAGTGGCTCTAGCATTCTATCCGAGACATCATCTTCAACCTTGTCAGTTTCCGAGTCGTCTGAAGCCAGTGCTTCAAGTATTCTTTCCAACACCATTCCTTCTGAGACATCATCTTCAAGCTTCCCAACTTCTGAATCTTCTGGATCAACCACTTCGAGCGTTCCAGCCATCACCATTCCTTCTGAAACATCTTCAATTGCTTCATCATCAACTCCAATTGGTTCATCGTCAACTTCTTCCTCCGCTAGCAACATTCCGTCTGTTACTGTGCCTTCAGAAAGCTCATCCAGTCCAAACTCCCTTTCTTCATCATCTGCTATTAAACCAACAACAACACCATTTTCATCATCAATCATATCATCCCTTTCTTCCATTATTTCTTCAGCAAGTAGTTCATCTTCACCTTCAAGTGCTGATTTTGTTCCAACAATTACAGGTGATCGTTACGAGGAAGAGCCACGTTTTAAGATCAACATCCCTTTGGGAATTGTTTCTATCCCTTCATTCACAATCGTTTCTACAAGTTCATTTGATAATTTTGAAGCTAAGGATATTATAGTTTTGCTCAAGTCTCTTGATAAGAATGTTACTTCAGAAGCTACTTTGAACATTACCCCAGAACGCTTTGAAGTCAGTTACTCTGGTGAGATCGAAGGTTCCGACATTGAAGTTCAATTTTTGGGTACCGCTCTTGTTCCTATTGAAAACGAATTCACTGCTGACTTTGAACTATCCATTCCTGATGAAGACAGTGCAAAGAAGGTTAAGAGAGCTTCTCGTACTTACAAATTGACCGGTGTTATTGAAAAACTTGACGACTCTGACAGCGGTTCAGGTTCAGGTTCAGGTTCAGGTTCAGGTTCAGGTTCAGGTTCAGGTTCAGGTTCTAACATCAACTCAGGTTCTGCTTCTGGGGAAAGCTTAGGCTCTGGTAGTAACACCTCAGGCTCTGGCTCAGCTAACGCTTCTGGTTCAGCTTCAGGTTCAGGCTCTGATAACACTTCTGCTTCAGGTTCAGGTTCCGGTTCTAACAACAACTCAGGTTCTGCTTCTGGGGA
>BCIP01000009.1:613224-651784 GCA_001599995.1 Ambrosiozyma monospora
TCAGGTTCCGGTTCTAACAACAACTCAGGTTCTGCTTCTGGGGACAACTCAGGCTCTGGTAGTAACACCTCAGGCTCTGGCTCAGCTAACGCTTCAGGTTCTGCTTCAGGTTCAGGCTCCGATAACACTTCTGCTTCAGGTTCCGGTTCCGGTTCTAACAACAACTCAGGTTCTGCTTCTGGGGACAACTCAGGCTCTGGTTCAGGTAACACATCTAGTGCTGGTTCTGGTTCAGACTCTGGTAACAGTTTTGGTTCTGTCTCTTCATCGGGTTCCAGCGAGAACTCAGAAGGGTCCAGCTCCAGTGGTAACAGTTCAGCCAACGGTTCAGTCTCAGTTTCATCATCCACTTCATCTTTGGTTACAGTGCTGACTTCAAGTACTTCTACAGCTGAAGGATCCGGATCAGTTACAGATTCAGGCTCTGGATCAGCCACTGGTGATTCATCACTCAGTGTCTACGAAGGTTTTGCTTCTTCATTAAGTGCTAGTTTGTTCACTTTCACATCCTTCTTACTTATGCTTTTAATTTAAATGGATGCAGGTGAATCCATTTTTTAACCAATATTTTAACCCACCTTTTTTTTCTTATTCTCCTCTTTGGTTTGTTTTGCAAAGTGATACCATACATTGCATCTTTCTCTTTTTTGTTCTTGTTTGTTTCCGACTACGATTGATTTCGATTGTTATGTCTTTTATTTCCTTTACGTTACTTGACATTTTTAAATTCGTTGATCGTGTTTTAATGTTCTTTAGGCTTTCTTGATTTCGAGATTGTCTTCTCCTTACTTTCTATAGAAAAAACACTTGATAAAATCATTTTATTGCTTCAGTTTCTCTTGTAAAATTTCGTAGACTTATCAGAGTATATAATAACATTGTAAAAGACATGCAGTATATAATTGAATCGATCAAAATTGATGCTCGACGTACCTCTTAATGTATTTGAATGAGGTGATCGTATATATGGTATATCCTTGTAGTTAGCCCAAATAAAGTTGTCCAATTGTCAACTGCAAACCCTAAGTAATATAGCCGTGAGATCAAAATGTTACATGCAGAGATTATATAATGATGATTTCAAGGGTCCAAATCAAGCCTGCATAGTGTACACAATATTGCAAAATACAGCCCAGTTGAGTGGCGAGCTGATAATATGTTCTGTCCCTTAAGCATCTCGGTAATCGTATTGAAATTGGATTTAGGATGAATGCCTTCGAGTCCAGTCAATTAAAAGACTTAATTGAAGACTTGGATCTGTATATGGATCGAAATGAACATTTATACCCGTAAGATCACATGTTTGTTGTCTCCAGAATTCTGGTTATTTGAAGTTTGAATTCACCTGAACCTGCACCAGCCAGGACAGTAGTCCTTCTTAAGAGTGTTGGAATATTGTCATCTTTACTTGGGTAACAAAACATATGGATCGTTGTAGCTCGTAAGGAACCAAATTGACTGCTGACGGTTGTTCTCGGTGTTGTTGTATCTCGTGTTTTTGTCATGTTTCGATGATATATGTCTGTTGATTCTTGGTCAACAACAGCCGATTCATCTAGCTTGATATTTGATTCGAATCAGCAGATGGTCGTATAAATGAGCTGTCGTAAATTTGTGAGCGAACTTTTCCGTCATGCTCATCTCCGATAAAAAAAATGTTTTGTGATATGATTTTACCCCAGCTGGTTCCTGGGTCTGGGCTATATTCTGGGGTATATTCTGGGGTAAAAGAACACCAACTCAACAAGGAAGAATCAAAGGAAAGGAGACTCAAAGCAAGGCATACTAACACCATATCTGATGTCACCAGTCTTCTGTTATTCTGGGATCATACAATAGCCATCTTGCGGGTATAAAAAACCCATTGTGATCCTGATCTTCTGCTTATCAACATGCCCATGTCTTCCCTTTTTCATAATTGAATCATCACATTCACAACAACATCTGACAGTCTAATCACAATCATGACATCATTTTTGAAAGTTTCAGGCACAAAGATTGTCAACGACGACGGACCAGTCGTTTTGAAAGGTGCAGCCACAGGTGGTCATTTGAACATGGAAAATTTCATTACAGGTTATCCAGGTCATGAATCTGAACACAAGGCCGTTTTGAAGAGCAAGATAGGTGAAGAGAAGTTCAAGTTTTTTTTTGACAAGTTCTACGAATACTTTTGGACAGAGAAAGATGCCATTTTTTACAAAGAGGAATTGAACTTGAACTGTTTACGTATTCCATTCAACTACAGACATTTCATTGATGATGAAGGAGACATGTTTACCATCAAGCCAGAAGGTTTCAAGAGATTGGACGCCATCGTTGATACATGTACAAAGCATCAAATCTATACCATTTTGGATTTACATGCTGTTCCAGGTGGTCAAAATCAAGATTGGCATAGTGATTCATCAGTTCACAAGTCTCTATTCTGGGACTTCAAGATTTTCCAAGACGTCATTATCAATTTGTGGGTCAAGTTAGCTGAACACTATAAAGACAACACATGGGTTGCTGGTTACAATCTATTGAATGAGCCTGCTTCTGCTGACCACTCCAAGTTGGTGAATTTTTACCTTAGGGTTGAAGAAGCTATTCGTAAAGTTGATCCGAACCATATCTTTTTCTTGGATGGTAACACATATGCCATGGACTTCAGTCAATTTCCAAAGGATCCAGCCAAGGTTTTCCCAAACACAGTTTTCGCAATTCACGATTATGCAAAGTATGGGTTCCCAGCTTCTAATGAAAAATACGTTGGTTCAGATGAACAGAAGGGTAAATTGAAGCATCAATACGAAAGAAAGGTTCAATATATGAAGCAAAACAATTTGCCTGTCTGGAACGGTGAGTTTGGTCCGGTTTACGCTTCCACATTCAGAGGTGATGGTGACCCTGAGGCTACAAACAAGGTGAGATATCATGTTTTGAAAGATCAATTGGATGTTTACAAACATGGTGATCCTTCAGGTGATGGTGCTGCTATTGGCTGGTCCATTTGGTTATACAAAGACATTGGCTATCAAGGTTTGACTTACGTTAACCCGGATTCTAAGTTCTACAAGATTTTCGGTGACTGGTTACTAAAGAAGAAGAAATTGGGATTGGACAGTTGGGGTAATGATATTGATCCTGAGTACAAGAAAGTTTACACCACGGTTGCTGACCATTTTAAGGAAGTTGTCCCTGAGAAATACCACAGAGCCCTTTACCCTCATGGTTTATATTATGACCTCCCAACTTATGTTACCAGAGTCTTGAAGGATATGCTTTTGTCTCAATATTTCCAACATGAATATGCTGAGTTGTTTGAAGGTTTGTCTTTCGAGGAGTTGGACGAATTGGCTGCTTGTTTCAAGATCGAAAATGTTGCTAAGAGAGATGAGTTGAATGCTATCTTGAGATCTTATTAGTTTCTTTGATATAATGCCCTATATCACTCTATAGTTATGAATTTGGTTTCTTCTTGATTCAGTTGGTTCCATGTGTCGTGTCGCTTAATATGATTCATGAATTGAATTTGTATTTTCGGTTTTATTCTAATATTGGATGTTTCTTTAACGTACTGTGTTCTGTTTCCTAGTTTTTTTTTGTGCATCTATGATACATGTCAATTTCAAAGAATACACTTATACATCAAACACGCGATCAAGATGAATTAAAATATATCTTTGAGGAGTTTAAATCTGCAATCTCATCAACATGGAGTTGGTTGATTATCAGCCATTCTCTACGTAATACTATGGCCTGACCAGAATGTAATGCAATTTCAAGAAACGGGACGTCTGAATTTGAGCCAGCTGTATATACATACATGGCTCCAGCTTTGACCATAATCACGAAGTTATGCTGTAAGAACCATGCATATTGTAAGACACAATCCAGCTGAATGGCAAGATGATGTACTATGGTCGGTCTGGTCAAAAGTTTCTCATTCAGCTTCTTTGAAGGATAAATCAACGAAACAACGTCATTTGTCATCTAGTTGAGTGTAAAAAAGGTGGCTGGACATGGATCAAATTGGCAAATAAACTGTCATACCCGACAGTTCATGGCTTGCTGTTTCCAAAAACCCTATATTGTGGTTATTCAATCGCTATATGACAATTAATAAACCTCGTTGGAAGTGAATGATATTTGAAGTTTGAACACGCCATGGATTCCATTTTTGAATTTGTTTTCTTGACTTTGAAATATTCACTTGGGATAACGATTCCGTATTGCTCATGAGATAATTGCGACTTGTAAGAAGCCATATTGACTTCTGACAGCTGTTCTTAGTGGTGTAGGTTGTAGGTTGTAGGTTGTAAGATGTGTTTTTGTCATTATTCGATGATAAGTTGCAAGTGTATTCCTCCTCTCTCCAAATCAGCACTGAGCAGCGGAGTTTGTCGCTCGTAAAAGAACAACGTGTTGCCAAAGTGAAGTCATCGTAAATTTGTCAAGAGCGAGCTTTTCCGCTGACAGACTACACTACACCGATAATTTACCCCAGCTGGTAGGTAGGCCATGGCCCCTGGCCCTGGGCTAAAAGACCACCAACAATAAGAAAGAAAGAAACAATACAAAGGAGACCCAAAGCAAGACATATTCATGTCACAGTGTGTCACCAGCTTGTCTAATTTACCAGAGGATCATGCAATACCAATATTGTGGGGTATATAAAGCACACTATGACCCTGCTCTTCTCCTTTTCAGCAAATATCTTCCTTTTCAAAATTGAATTAACAGGTTTCCAACATTTTACAGTTAACAACCATCAACAGATCAATTTTTTACACAATCATGACATCATTTTTGAAAGTTTCAGGCACAAAGATTGTCAACGACGACGGACCAGTCGTTTTGAAAGGTGCAGCCACAGGTGGTCATTTGAACATGGAAAATTTCATTACAGGTTATCCAGGTCATGAATCTGAACACAAGGCCGTTTTGAAGAGCAAGATAGGTGAAGAGAAGTTCAAGTTTTTTTTTGACAAGTTCTACGAATACTTTTGGACAGAGAAAGATGCCATTTTTTACAAAGAGGAATTGAACTTGAACTGTTTACGTATTCCATTCAACTACAGACATTTCATTGATGATGAAGGAGACATGTTTACCATCAAGCCAGAAGGTTTCAAGAGATTGGACGCCATCGTTGATACATGTACAAAGCATCAAATCTATACCATTTTGGATTTACATGCTGTTCCAGGTGGTCAAAATCAAGATTGGCATAGTGATTCATCAGTTCACAAGTCTCTATTCTGGGACTTCAAGATTTTCCAAGACGTCATTATCAATTTGTGGGTCAAGTTAGCTGAACACTATAAAGACAACACATGGGTTGCTGGTTACAATCCATTGAATGAGCCTGCTGTTTCCGATCACTCCAAGTTGGTCAATTTTTACATCAAGGTTGAAGAAGCTGTTCGTACAGTTGATCCGAATCATATCTTTTTCTTGGATGGTAACACATATGCCATGGACTTCCGTCAATTTCCAAAAGACCCGGCTAAGGCTTTCCCAAACACAGTTTTAGCAATCCATGATTATTCTAGATTTGGATTCCCAGGTTCTGAAACATACGTTGGTTCAGAGGAGCAAAAGGCTAAGTTGAAACATCAATATGAAAGAAAAGTTGAATACATGAAGAAAAACAACTTGCCTGTTTGGAATGGTGAGTTTGGTCCGGTTTACGCTTCCACATTCAGAGGTGATGCTGACCCTGAGGCTACAAACAAGGTGAGATACCAGGTTTTGAAAGATCAATTGGATGTTTACAAACATGGTGATCCTTCAGGTGATGGTGCTGCTATTGGCTGGTCCATCTGGTTATACAAAGACATTGGCTATCAAGGTTTGACTTACGTGAGCCCAGATTCCAAGTTCTACAAAGTTTTCGGTGACTGGCTACTAAAGAAGAAGAAATTGGGATTGGATAGATGGGGTAATGATATTGATCCTGAGTACAAGAAAGTTTACACCACTGTTGTTGACCATTTCAAAGATGTTATTCCTGAAAAACACCAAAAAGCTGTTTACCCTCATCTTTGGACCATCGAGGATTATGTCACCAGAGTCTTGAAAGATATGCTTTTATCTCAATATTTCCAACATGAATATGCTGAATTATTTGAAGGTTTGTCTTTCGAAGAGTTGGATGAATTGGCTGCTTGTTTCAAGATTGAAAATGTTGCTAAGAGAGATGAGTTGAATGCTATCTTGAGAGCTTATTAGTTTTTTTAATACCACCCTATGAGCTATGAACTTGACTTTCTTCGACGTTCTTAATTGATTTCATCATAATATGAGTTTGTATTTTGTTGTTCCGACTTGCTTTTCTCTGTTTTATTTTCTAGTTTCTGTGCATGAGGTATATCTTTCAAAAATAAAAATTGACGACTTATTATAAATTCGATTATGCAATGTAGAAAAGTGTAAGCTATCCGAAAGCAATGAGAAAACATGTACTATATCAAAACTCTTTCTTTCTTCAATTTCTTCTTCTTTTTGATCCCACTATCACTACTGAACTGTCTCCACTGACTAACCCTCGTACCTCGTTTTTCTTCCCAACTCTTCTTTAACTCTCGCTGAACTTTTTGAGCAGCCATTTTCTCTTCTTCAACCTGTTGTTTGTGAATCAATGATGCCTGTTGTCTCTTGAATTCAATTTTCTTAGCCACTTCCAACTCGATCAACAACTCCTTAACTTTTTCTCTCCATTGTTTCAGACTTTGCTCACTAAACTCGTCAAAACCTCCATTTTCATTATCATCGCCACCGTTTTTCAACTCCATACGGGCATCTTTCCAAACATCATCTAGCTTGGCTCTTTCTTTGTCATCTAATAATGCCAATGACGACTTTTTAAGTTGATCAAATGCATCTTTGGCTCTTGGATTGTTGGGACATTTGTCAGGATGGATTAACCTTGACTTGTTTCTGTATATCTTGTTGATTTCTGATGTTGATATTCCTGGTTTTGTGTCTAGTATCGTATAGTGATCCAATTTGAATGCGGAGACTATTCTGTTGATCTCTGTATCCTATATTTCGATTGAGTAACACGTGAATTCGTGTAGTTCATAAAGTGTTAGTAAAATGATCCATAGTTGCGTGATGTGATAAAAAATGGAACACATACTCTTTTCAAGTCGAGTTCTTCTTTTTTCAAAGTTGATTCTAAGTCTTCTGACATCTGGTTTGTTCAAAGTCGAATATAATTGTGGGATTTAGTGCAGTTAATGAATCGTTCTTACACCATTTGAACCGATACGACAAGAAATGAGTCGAGGTTTTTGTTTACGAAAGAGCGGCAAGTTCTCAAGTTCAAATTACGTAAGCAACTATGGGTTTTAGCTAATTTCTTACGTACATTCAATACGTTCTTACTACGAAATATACAATTAGACGTTAACAGTCATCGTTTAATGAAGATAGTTCATCGATATATTAGGCATGCTGTTTTGAAAGAGATATGCATATAGTTTAAATTTTAGATATATACACAAGATAAATTTAAATTTAAATTGGATGACCTGCAAGGCCAATTTATTCGAATCGATTTGTACCATATGGAATTAAATGAATAGACTTCAATCATTCAGAGGCATACAATGAATCTAGGACCGACGTTTCTGAATCATAATTAAAATGAGAATATTGGATCCAGCGTTCAGCAGATGGAGCATGAATTTTATTTCTGATTGAAGTGATAGTTTCACCGTTGTAATCATCTATAATAATGGTGTGTTTCTCAGAAACTCTCAGACCAAAATAATTCACCGAAGCAGGAATCCCATCCAGAATTATATATTTAAGGTTGATCTTAATCTGATCTACAACAGGAAGAGCTAAAATATGTGGTTCACATGCAATCAATCTGAACGAGCATAAACAAGATGGAAAAACAACTTTTCGAAAGTCTAATGAAGTACATGAATAAGTGTGAATCACAAGGAACATAAGGCTGGAAAACTTGGAGATGCAGTTGGCTAAAAAATGAGAAAAAGAGTCGTCATGTAGTTCTGAGTTAATATTTAAAGATAGTATTGAAGAATTGAATGCCCCATTCAAAGTTTGTGGTGACTTGAACGTAAGGTGATCAACAGAAGGGAAGTTTGAGATATCGAATTCTGAACCATGATTCACACAGTTGAATTTAAGAGTTCTCAAGTGTGTGAAATGATCAAATGATAGTTGGTCAGGACAACAAAGGACATAGCTGTCTAAGTTGGCCCTAAGATATCCATAGTTTGTAATTTGAAAGGTGTCCAAATGCGATGGCAAACAATCAATAAAGGCCTGTAGTTGAATTACAGTGAATGTGTTGCAAGTCATTAAAAATTCTGTAGTAATGGAGTCAAGGATATATAAATTTATGTCTTCGAGGGAGCCCATCTGAGAAGGCAATATTTTAAGCGTGACTTTCTTCAGTTGGGTCAATTGCTGGGTGTTCAAGATTTTGGGCAAGGTGAGATATGATGGATTTCCTATTATTTCAAGAGTAATCAACTGATTAGGTAAATTTATACCACAGTCCAAATTTGATGTTGTCACAATTTTGGCCTGATATAAGCTTAGGTGCTCCAGTGATTTTGGTAGATTGGACATGACAGACTGGTTCACCACTGTGTGAAACAATCCAAGCTTTTTCAAAGAAGTGAATTCTTCGAACACAATTCTATGTTTAGGATGAAAATGTTTGCAACTTAGAGACGAAAGAGTGGAACTGGGAATTTTTATAGGAGGAACAATTTCAAGGTCTTCTGGATATGAATCTGGAAGAAATTGAAGATATTCAATCCCGGGAAAACGGCACAACTGTTCAATATTTTCAACATCTTTTGTGGATACTGGATATGCCAGATTCTTTGTAGGAATGAACTGCTTTGCTGATTCCAATTTCCATCGACTATCAATCTCATCACCACAAAATGGGATAATGAGTTCTGTATTCAGATTCTTGTTTCCTTTGATAGCATCACCCAAATTGAGAAGGTAATCGGCAACTATGTCTGCATTCAAGGGAATTTCATCATCGTAAAATTGAACTATCAACTTTTCAATAGGATGCGACCTATTCTGTAACTTTCCCATTAGAATTCTCAAAGACGTCATTTCTTCAAGGTATGAAAGGACAAAAACGGTTTTTAATTTTTGGAATCTGGCCAACACCTGGGAAGGAACCAGTTCTGTAATACCATCACCATCCCATACCATTAAAGTAACAAACTTGAAATAAACGTTGCATAATGGAAGTGGATGAAACTCTAAGATGCAAAACTTGAGAACAACATTCTTGGCATTGGATGCAATGACTTCCAAAATCTTTGAATTGTCATGGTAATAATTGATCATTTTGTGCGACAAAACCAACTCGACTGATTTCAATTTCACAGATTTGAAGCAAATAAAGTTGATGAATTCATTGAATGCAGGAGATTCGTTTTCCAATACCAAATTCAAATCAACTTCTTCAATGACCATGCATATAATGTTGTCTAAAAGGAAGTCATACCCCATTAGCGAAACAAGTTGAGCCTGCATGTTGTCTGAACAGACAACCGATCCGGTGTATTTTTCAATAGCATCGTAAATGTAGGTTTTGGGGACATCACCCGTGTCATTCATGAAGTACAGGAACCGTGCAATAACAAACTTCAAAATGATACATTGAATTTCAGTGGGAAGTTGTGATGATAGTGTAATACCTGTGGGAGTTGATGGATGTGAATCTGTTTGCTGTGACATGTTGTACGATTAAAGTCTTTGATTTTGTATCATTCAGATTTCATCGATACTGAAGATAGATTAAAGAGAAAAGCATCATAGTGAATTCGGCAAACGTCAGACATATATATAGGCCGGAGTGGTTGAGTATGGTTGACTCATCTTATCGACTCATCTTATCGACTCATCTTATCGACTCATGCCCGTTAAATAAATTGTGTGTAACGGGTTCGAAGTTCGAACCCGTGCGAAATCGAATAAACAAATCAAAATCATAAAACTATCAGGGCCCAGGGCCTACTTGATTTCAAGATATGCCCCATAGCTTTGACTATCAAATATCATGTCTCTATATTGATCAAAAGTATAACAATAAATAAACAAAAAGCAAAAAGAACTTTCCATGACACATTGATCAAGAGATATCAATTTCGGGATTACACTTCATTCTGGTCCACAAAAATTCCTTTATGCTTCTTATCCCACATACTAACCAAAACTTTTCTCTCGCCATCACTCCATGGTTCTCTTCCATGACTAACCTGATAGTTATCAACAATGACAATATCACCTTCTAGCCATTCATGCTCATACTGAATCTCAATAGATGTATCCAAGATCAAGTCCAAGAAATCATTAGGAATATACTCTGTATCAGAGTCACCATATCTGATTAGATCTGTTCTTCCTGCCAATCTACTTGTTCTGGCTATGCTGGCGTAAAATGTAGGCAAACTGCTAAACACGACAGGGTACTTACCTTCATAGGACTTGATGGCCTTAGTATGTTGATGGACAACTAAGTTATCATCTGAATCCCATTCGAACAAAGGACTAACCTTATCTTTGACGATTTTTTCAGCCTCCAATTTCTGATTCTCTAAACCTTCAACTTTCCAAAATGTTTCACCTTTTTCATCATAACCAACGATGTTTCGTCCAAATGTATACTTGTCTCTCCAACTTGTATTATTGTCCGAGTTCAAATTCCAAACTTGCTTGAAATACACCCCACGACGAGCCAGCTCATCTAATTTCTTAAGATCTGCAGCTTTCAACTTTTCAAACAATTCACCACCATGAACAATAGGAGTATTACCACCTTTGGTTTTCCCTTGTTCATACTTAGTACAAACAAAAAACAACGTTGTTGGATAATCAGTGAACCGAGAAAACTCATTGTGTTGATAAAGTGTGTTGCTTGGAGGACCTTCATTTGCCGTAGTTAGCACATCTGTGATATCGTGTCTTTGAGCAAGTGTTCCATTTTGATCAAATAGTTTCAGATTGCTGTACTCACCAATAGCTTTGATGTATTTAGAAATCACTTCAGGGTTTGTTGTTCCCAGGTTTCTCAATAAAATGGCACCATTTTTGCGTAATGCATCAGTGAAGAATCCAGATTTGGCCTTGGATTTAAGTAGCTCTAGGATGGAATCAGAATTTGTGTCTTGTGATCGTTCAAGAATATAAGCTATTGGAAATTCATTTCCTTTGAAAGATCTGGCTTTTGGGTTGTCAATTTTTTGAAAGTGTGGTTGATTGTGGATATCTGTCATTATATGGTGCTGTGAACTCAATTTAAACTATGATATCTCTGGTACTGGAATGCAAATTGTTGGAATTTTTTTGCATATTTATAGGACTTGTACGATCATGATAACCTGAGCAGATGATGAAATGGTGGTGTGAATTTTGAACGAGCCGGTGGTCAGGAATCAGGATAGGCTGTAAGCCACAGTTTGTAAAGAGTAACAGAACTCCGAGTGCATGTTGGGATCTTCATTGGACAATAGTCAGAATTTGCATGAATAAGAGCTATATGAATTTGCTGCCGAAATTGACTTGGGATGTTAAACTGCTGTCTGAGTTTGTATATATAGCTAAGTTGTGGGGTCAGAAATACTTAACGAAACACAAATTATGGTATCGGATCCAACTTCGCTTCATCTGCCCACAAAATTAAAATCACAGATTTGTTTTACTGGCTCCGAAATCCACCAAAACTCATCCCTTGTTTGCCTGATCAAAACCTATTTCTTTTTCCCATGCTATGATGTTTTCATGTCCTCTTAAAGAACTAATTGATACGGCACAACAACATATCCCATATTCTTGAAGATTAAACTCCACAAACCAATGACACGTCCATGCCCATGTCCATCTTCGGGGCCAACTCATATTCCAATCACGTTAACAACCCAACTTCCGATTGAGATCCAATGCAATATCTTGAAATTCATCATTGTGAATTTTCTGTTCTCTATACGTGATACAGAAGAAACTATAGCTGATGGAAGAGTTACCCATAACACGTACGGATTACTCGGATCGTTGTATGGTTCCAACATAATACAGGCTCAACTGATTTCCTTGATTGGATATGACGATGTATTGGACGATATAACTTGCATGGCTATTGAAGAAGCTGAGTTATATTTGATGTTCCAAGGTTTTGACAAATATCCTCATAACTCAAAGTTGATCAATTTCCTCTCATCAAGATCAGTGTCATTGAAATCTATTGAGTTGAAAAGTGGTGCTAGATTTCGTCAGCCCAGTTCGAACTTACTGAAACTGATTAAATTTCAATCTGAAAGGGTTCATTTACTTGTGACTTATGAAGGTGTTTATTCTGAAATCAAGGATGCGGTCTGGCTTAAGTTGGTCAATTCTCTCAATTGGACGGATAGGGTTCAAGGTTTGAAAACTTCTGGAATGGTGTACAAATTCAACGATTTGATAGAATTAACAGTTCATTTGTATGAAGTTGGTGAAATATCATTGGTAGAAGATATTCTTCACGGTTTAGAACAGAAGTCTCATCCTCTGAAAGAACTGAGAATACTTTTCTATCCCATTGGAATAACAGAAGAGAGTATCAGTGACTGCTGGACCCAGTTGGGTAATCTCATTACTAAGAACTCTAAAGTGAACATGCTCATCTTCATCTCATTTGAATCTAGTAATGGTGCCAGTTCTGATTGGAAACTAAGATCAAGAATACCATCGTTTCCCCCAGGCGTTCTTAAATACCCAGTGACAACTGAGGAAGCTGATAACCTCGAGAAGTGGTGTCGTGTTTCTGGTCTCAATCATCTCTCGTTACATACATCAGAAGATGATATTTCACCTGTTATCCACATTCCCAAATCCACCATCCGGTCTCTCATACTCAGTTATTTCTCCGTACACCATAAGATTTCCTTTGATATCTCAATTAATTTGAAACAATTACTTCTTTTTCAATGTGATTTGAATCAAATCTTTTTTTCCAATTTACCGGAATCTTTGAAAGAAATTGAGATTGAGGCATGTAATTACAACACTTCATCAGGTTCAGATAATTCGATTCATTTACCTTTGCAGCTGCGTTCGTTAAAATTAATTGGCAATCTGGGTACATTTACTCTACCTACAATTTTCAACATCGACCAGCTATGCCATTTGAAAAAAGTCTCGATTCAGATTTACACTATTTACATTGAGGATGATTCTGCATCTTCTTGGATTTATGACTTGAACGATAGTACCACAAAAGAGTTTTTACAAATTTCGAACAACTTCGCACTACCACAAGTACAGGCTTTTGTTGATCAATTACCAAATGACCTAGAGAGTTTGGAAATCAGAACTGATGGATATTTCAGAACCAAACCTGAGAACTATATCAATATATGTTGTCCCGATGCTTTGTCATTTGAGCATTTTACAAATTTGAAGGCTTTCATCTTCAACTGCCCCAACAATACTGGCTCTTTCAATGTTTCCACTTTTCCTTCTGTCGACGTATTGAAATATGATGCACCGGAGCACTTGAATGGCTGTTTTTCAGAAGGTATATTGAATCTTCACCTTGACCTGACATCATATGAAGAACCATTGTGCCATTTTTTGAACACCTTTGTATCGAAGATGACAAATCTGGTCTCGCTTTATCTGGTCACTGTATCGTGCCACTCTATTGATTTCAGGGAAGTGAAATTCCCATCTCGTCTTGGTTCATTTACATCTGAATATAACTTCCCATATTTTGATCCAGAGGAATCCTCTCAGGTGCCTGGTTATATTGTTTTGGATGGTGTTCCCAACTTAATGAGCTATTTTGCTCTAAAGCTGTTTTACGGACAAACCATTGTTGTTGATGATTGTAAAGGAGAAACCATTGAGTCTATGAAAGATAGACTTTATGTTGATCGTCATTTGAAATGCAATTGGGTGCAGTATTCACATTTCCAGGACACAGAAGATTACTTCTTTGACTGGCTGTATGAATAGCTATTGTTTCAAATTTGAAATCTAAACAGGATTGTTGTGATTTATCATTTAACGTGTGAAGTGATAAAACAATTGATCGAAAATGTATATAAAAACCTGAAATATCAAAGTCTTTCGAATAATTGACGTATAAATTTTAGGTACGTACATCATAATTTAAATTTACAGATGGGTGACCACTGACCATATACCTGAATTATAGACCTTTAAGCAGATGTACATCGATTCACATGATTAATTGCCTCTACAGTATATAGCTAGCCGGATTCGAAATGAACCACGATTCACAATGCAAAGTCATAGGTCCACGTGATCACAGCTGGAATTTGTATTTGTTCACGTGATGCTTGAGTGGTGCACGACCGCTGCAAATTGGAATGTGAATTTGAAAACAAGATTTTATTCATTCATTCATTGATACAGCTCAACAACATCTCTTGTTCTTATTACTCTCATTTACAGTCAAATCGTCGTCATTCTCATCAACACCACGTTTCACCCCAACAAGTTCGTGTTTTGAGTCTTGACCACCACTACTTTTCCAGTTAGTGTATAGTGGTCAGGGCTCACGAATGTCTCACAAAACCCTACTTCGGCCACTGGTTGAGCTTTCATCGCCGTCATCTTCCTTCCCACCCACTCCACTTCCTATCTGTCCATTCCCTGAACTTTAGAGAGAAAAAGAACCTCATTTCTGTTGCTTCAACGATTACAAATCAAAGAAGGCTAGTGAAATCAATTCTTTTCATAATTTGTCTCACAAATGTGTGATAATGCGTACTCTGGTTCGTTGGTCAATGTATTATTTTTGCTGCTTCTCTTTTAGACCAATAACTGTTTGCCTATTTTTTGCTTTTTAAATGCATCTGATGTGAACTCTCTTATTCATCTCAACTGGCAGTGGGCCGCTATCCTCTTCCAATTCAACGAACCGAAGAAGAACAGCTCTGGTATACTTGCTGATTCTGATTAAATAATCCCTGAACCAACTAAATTTGAAATCTTCATCTGCTATTTTTCCCTGCATATGCATATAAGTATAAGCTTCTAAAAACTGCCATTTCCCCGTTTCTCAAAACATGACAGTTCATTCTTCTCTGTCTACCAGCAACATCATTTCTTTTTTCAAATAAATTGTCTTATCTCTTCTGTGTACTTCTTGGCAGTAGTGTCTCTTGTTACCCCAACAGACTCTAATGGGGGGATCTGCCATAAAATAAACACCGGCAGCAAATAAATTATTCTCAGAAACTTAGGTATGAGCAATTTCCGGTGAACATAACATTTTTAGAACAACAAATTTCACTTCTTCAGATTCGTCTTCAAATCTCAACTTCATTAAACCCCTTGCAGTGATAGTAACATACTCCAATTGACCTGACAACTTCTCCAAAAAGTATCGGACACAAATTGTTTCAACCCCAACTTCAACTCTGGTGAAATACTCAACTCCATGTTAGAAAGCTTGGTCAATTCTTCTCTGCTATACTTCTCACATATGATAGATCTGAACTTATCGAAAACAAGATATTCACTCACAATGGAATTCTGTTGCACAATATTCAATTTTCTAAACACATTCATTTCAACGTTGTTAAAGACATCTTTATCGATCCACTCAGCGGCAACGGTACCATCTTTCAATTTACCCTCTCTATTCTCAAGGAAGTACCAAAACACCGTAGGCAGTTTCCATCAGTGAGCAACGGAAAGAAATTCCAGAACTTCTGAAACCTGTCGATCACCACCACTTCCACCAACATCAACCAACTCACAGCCGTCAAATCACGGCAACCACAGCTAACATCATTATCACAAATCCACCCGCTTCTCAACCCAAATGCCGGTCTGTAAATGTGATTTTTTAAATAAACACTATGAGAAACAGCTTCCTGCCGAAAACGTGTTTGAACTTTACCACCAACCATCAACATGAAACTCATAATATCACAGGGCCAAACATGGGAATTCCTTCTTTTTCAATTATCATTTTATCATAATCATTATGCTGGATGGACAATTAATATTTCCGACAGGAACACCCTTTTTCAAGTGGGCGTTCTGTGAGAATCGGTGTGCACTTCCTTTTCATTAAAAGCCCCAGTTAATTTTACATTGATTGTCTTTGAACCATTGTTTTTAGTTCCTTCGCTCAGATATCAAAACCATGTTGTTTTGAGACTCTAATCCTATAGCCCTCAACATATAATATATTTCGATGAGTCTATCGGAACAACGAGAGAAAGCTTTGTCGCACTCTTGTTCAATTCTTGCTTCCATGTAATTTTGAAAAGTAGGGATGATATGGAAACACTTTTTTAACCAGCCTTGAGAAGGATGTGAATGTTTTTCATGTTGGTACATCTAGACACTGCATGCGACATAAAGTTGGCCGAGACTGAAACACTGAGAAGTTAAGTCAATTCCAGTCTTTGAAAATGTTTGACCTTGGGACTTGTTGATAAGTTCGGCTAACTTCAATTTTCATATGAGAAGTAGCAATGTTTGAAAGCCTTTTATGGTGAGCCGGCTGACTGGTTTCAGGTTTTGGTTAGATTGGGGGTGATATAGGCGGTTCTTCAATTTCCGCAACACTTCATTGAATTTAGGTGTGGTGCCCACACGTCCACCTTTGTCTTCTACAGGCTGCAAATCTAAAGTGAACACTTGCTTGGCTTTAAGAATATAGTTAATCTAACTAGATCAAAATTTGCAGCGTTGAGTTTATCATATCCGGCAACAGTAAGATGCTTGACAGTTTGATCAAATTGAATCCTAGCCTAGACATATGAGCAAGTACTACATAATAACCGGCATATCCTTTCAAATTGGATTTTCAATCGTTGCGTTGAAATTGGGGTCGATTGTGACAGTGATGACACATCCAGTCACAAACACCAATCACCTTTTTGTTTATTCACAACTGAGTGAATGAAGTTTGAAGATGTTCATCTGGTTTCTCCAATTTCAAATAAGTGTGGAAGTGTTTCTTCTTTTCAGGTATATCTTGAATATGTTTCATTTATGTCTCAGCCAATGCAGGACACAACAGTGCCTTGTCTAGTGCTAGACTTATTTATTATTCATATAAGTGAAGCATTTTAGCATCGGTTTGTATTGAAGTCTAATTGTTGAAATCAACTTCAACTCATTTTGACTTTGAACTGGTGATTATGCTTGATCTAGGTTGGAAGATGAGGATCAAACACAGAAGGATAACGGTTCTTGAAGTAAGACACCGGTTCGCTGTTGTTGTTGTTGACTAGAGAGCCAATCGGAATTGGCTGTTGTTGTTGTGATCATGTCGAAACATTTAAGTTACCTTTTTATCATTATTGATGTACTTTCTGAGCTATATATTACACATCATTGTGATTCAAATTTTCATACTTTTTGGAGATGTCTCGTCTATTTTAATTTGATTGTTTTTTACTTTTCTCATTTATACGAGCTAATTATTTAATTGTGCATGTATCGGTTTGAATTATAGATTTTATAATATATTTCAATTGAAGTTTAGAAATCAATTTCACAGCTAGTATATAATCAATATCCACCAATTTATGATCAATATATGATCAATATATAATCATGTATACCAGAGGTATAATCTGCTAGTTCTATATAGGCTGCAACCGTCAGCTTCCAGCTATATAGCTATTGCAGCTTTGCTGCTCTCTATAGCGTCTCTATAGCGTTGTACCTCGATGTAGCGTTTATGCACATCTGTGCACGCATGTTTATACCCCGCAAGATAACCAACAAATCATGCCCTCATATCCGTACATATATATTTGGATATTGTTATCCTCTATATATACGTGTATTCGAGACTTATAGATTGCATGACTTGTCCACATAATTAATGTATAAATATAGACCCGGAATTTTATTATAAGCTATAGCTAGCTGTCGATGGATACGCCATGGCCCATGGATTAAGTCTATATATTGTCATTTGCTTCACAAATGGTACTAGTATACGTTGGTACTGGTATTGGCAACTACATGGGCCATACTTGCAGCTATAGCTATACTCATGTGTATATAGAGTCTTAAACTGTTCTTGAATTGGAAATTAAATAAGATATACCGAGCTATAACTGGTATAGATGTAGATCAATTCGAGTAGCTTAAAAGTAAAAGGAAAAGGCGTTATACATCAGGATGTAGAGTAAAGAAAAGTAAGAAGTAAAATGGATATCATAAAAAGTAAATAGTGACAAAGACAAAAAAAAGGAAAAGTGAAAAAAAAAAGAAAACATAGAAACATTAAAAACAGTCAAAAGAGATCAAATCATGAAACACGAGATAATTTGCAATCAATGCAATAATTAAATTAACGAATTATAAATCAAACAGTTTCAACATGATCAGCTTTTTCCTTCTCATCAGCATCCAAATCTCTATCCAACTCTTCAAACTGTTCTTGATAACTTAAATCAGCATGTCTATTCTCAGGACCAACCAACATAATCAACAACAAATAACCGAAAACACAACCCATAAAAATAGCCATCACTTTAGCATAATCATAAACTTCTTCTCTCTTATTACCTTGTTCATCATACAATGGGAATCTTTCACCAATCGTAGCTTCAATGGTAGAACTAGCAGAAGAGGCCAAGTTACCTAATTGGTAAGCGAGACCACCGACAAATGAACGAAACTCAGGTGGTGATAATTCAGCCAAGTGAATTGGAACAATACCCCAAGCACCTTGCACAAAGAATTGCATGAAGAAAGCACCAGCGTTAATAGCAGAGGAACGAACATAAGCCCATGGATAAACCATGGCTCCACCACCGATACAACAGGCGATAACCATCAAACGACGACCGAAATAATTGGACATGTGACCAAAGAAAATACCACCCGCGATAGCACCCAAATTACACACAGAGTTCGTCACTGTTGAACGGTCAGTGCCGTAACCCATTTGCTTTGTGAGTAACGTTGGATACAAGTCTTGTGAACCATGAGATGCAAAATTGAAACCAGCCATCATTAAAACCATGTAGATTGCAGTAAGCCAGTATCTCTTTAATGCGGTTTGACCTTGTTTGATGAATGCTGTGGTGGCATTACCCTGATGTGTAGCCTTAGCGTGTTCATGGTGTAATTGGAACGCATTGGATTCGTTTAATGACAAGATCCAAGCAACCCAGATGACACAAGGACCAGCACTGAACCAGAATAGTGCTCTCCATGATTTCGAAGCGTTGTCTGTAATGGCACGTTGGAAGATAACCACAAGCAAGTAACCGAATGCATAACCTTGTTGAAATATACCAGAAAGTATACCATGAGCGACATCAGGTGCGTCTTCTAGTGCGATGGCATAGGCTGGACCAAAGACACCACCCATGAAAATACCGAATAATGCACGGACACCCAAAAATTGCTTATAAGTTTGCACAAACCCCAAACCGATTTGTAAAGCAGCAAGACAAGTCATCACTGCAATCAATGGATACCGACGACCATAACGATCACTTAAAGCACCAAAGACAAAGGCACCAACGGATCTAAGCATCAACACTAAAGTGATCCCCCATGTGATGTCTGAAGCTTTAACGTCAAATTCTTTAGCCAAATGAGCAACATTCATCGAGACGGAGAAATAATCAAAGGCGTCCCATGTCCAACACCAAAATCCGGCAAAGAATAAGTTCCATTGGTGCAGTGTTAGTTGAGTGAGTGGTTTGAATGGGTTCCAGAAAGCTTGGTCAAAGATGAGCTCTGATCTGGTGGGAATCATGCCAGGAATACGGGTGGCTATGTATCTTGTAATCACTGAGGATTTGAGTTTTGGACCGTCTAGCAGCCTTTGGTATTCGGAAACCATGTTTGAAGTAGTTGTTTGTTAGTTTGTTTGTTGTTAGGTCTAGTTGTAGGGTGTGATGAATGGAAAAGGTGAGATTGATTGAAACCTTTATATGAAAACTAGAAGTGGAGTAGTAGAAAACCAAAAGTAGAAGCAGAGATAGTAGTAGCAGTAATGGAAATTCAGAATATAGCACCGAAAACAGAAGTTGTAGTAAAGATAAACCTGTTGTGATGTGATGGAATGAATATGCAAATCAGAATAGAAAATGGAAAATACAGGAGAACCAGCAGATATCAACAAAAAAACGGGAATTCAACAGCTATTTAAACACCAAAACCAAAACCCACCCAGGCCAGAAAGCAGAAAGCAGAAAGCAGAAAGCAGAAACAGCTAAATTAAATTTTCCCATGTGAATGAATGAATGATGAAAATCCATTGATGCGATCGATGCAAATTGCAAATTGACTAAGCTGATGAACAATGGAAACTCCGCAATATTTTTCAAAGAATAAACGTACACGTACACGGGACAAAATTCTGTTCAGATAGCCCTATATGCAATAACCTGAGACCGGAGTTTCAATCTCACACGGGGCCGGAAACTACCTAGAAGCAAATTCAACTAACGATCAATCTAGCTATCGAAGGAGATCATGGGAATGACCAGTGCTTGCTAGACTAGCTAAAATGGCAGAATAGCAGACCGTAGATCAAGGGCCCAGCTGTTTAATAGTAAAGTATAAACAGCAACATGCCACGGTACAAACGTATGAAACAATAACGTATAGTATAGTAGTGATGACAATTAACTTTTGTGGGGGGTTGATGGTAGTTGCATGGTTCCTCCAACGTACAGGACAGGGTACAGGAGGAGACAGCTGAGACATGGTGAGATGTGTAGGCCGGTGTAGATAAACATCTGAGTTG
Source organism: Ambrosiozyma monospora (assembly GCA_001599995.1). NCBI lineage: Eukaryota > Fungi > Ascomycota > Pichiomycetes > Pichiales > Pichiaceae > Ambrosiozyma > Ambrosiozyma monospora. The sequence goes on from BCIP01000009.1 coordinate 633,977, forward strand.
TGTGGTAAGAATAGTATGGCATCAGCTTAGGTTAGGGCATGCCAGTTGGTTGGTTAACTTGGGGGCAGTATACGTTGTGGTAATTGAAAGGAGCCCTTGAATCCGATGCCCCGATCCTGTTAAGTGTGTGATCATTGTATGTCATGTCATATATGCACACTCTATAAAATTGTAATTTCTCGATTTCTCGATTTCTCGATCGATCGATATCTTTTTTTTTTGTTTGAGTTGCAGCAATTTTAAGCAGCAGGTTGGTTTAGTATATAGTATATAGTATGACTCTGGTGGTGGTGGTGTAAGGCATTCTTGGTAACTTGGTAACTTGGTGTTTCTTGTGTCTTGGTATATTACCCTATGAAGAGGGGTATACCGTTATACGTATACTCACAGAGATTAAGTGATTGACAATTGTTGAAGTTGAACAGATTGCGAAACTGGTCGTGTCTCACTCACTCACCTCACTCACCTCACTCACCACATTCCCCTGTAGCTAGGCTGCTCTATATGCTATGTTATGTACGTAGGGCCCCAAATAATTCGATCATTCCTTTCAAATTAAGGCCCATATACTATTAATGACTCATGACCCTGTTCTCCACCACACCATCGAACCATCGAACCATCGAACCTACTCAGCCCTAGATAACGGATTTAATATACCTAAACAACACATAACACACGGCAAACACCATAAACAAATAGGCTGCTCTGCTCTACAACAATTGCAAACAACTACATCAAGCTAGTTTAGCTAGCAGGCCGGTTCAACCCAAAACCGGACATTTCCAATCTTGTAGAAGGAAGGTCATGAACTTTGAAGTGTGTGAAAAAAAAAGGTGAAAATTCTTGGCATATATACAATTACATGCGTATACCCACCACCAGAATCCAGATACACAGCAATATTACACCGCATCATAGATATTAGATTCACAATTCATCACTATTCAATTGGTTATTTACCTTCACAACTCCACACGGAACTCTTGGCCGACTTGTCACTTATATTGGTGTAAATATATATACGTGTGATGATGATGTATATATACCCCGGACTTGGCCCTGGCTTCTGGCCTCTGGATACATTAACCATTCAAATTCAATTGATATTCAATCCATGTGTGAGTGTAAGCATCTGTTGTGTTGTGATTGGTTTGATAGCGGTGGTGTAAATTTGGGGCTATATTCATTCACATATGAGGGGGAGGTACGCCCAAGATTTTGTACGTGCATGCAAATGATACAAATTCACTTAATGGTATGGCATACTTTGCATCACGATTCACAAGACCAGTTGAGCATATATGCAAATTACACTGAATCAACATATAACGTTGACTGTCTACGTAGGTAGGTTATATAAAAATTAACGTACGTTGGAATGTCAAGCTCTGTCAAGAACAACGTATAGCACACTGGGTTAAATTGTACTAGCTGACAGTTAAACGTATATGCATACGTGCAAGTTCAACAAAATCAACATATAAACTACGTGCACCTGTAATGCTTATCTTAGGGCTCTACTATCCCATACTTCAAATTTCAAAACTTCAAATTTCAAAATCAGCGCCATTTGTAGGACCCTTGACTGTTGACTCGAGTTGACAGGGACCGACCCCGCCCTCCCCCCTTTGGACCCTTGTTGTTTATAGATAAGAAGCGTGACTGTGATGCTTGCTTTAACTATGGTGATTCGGCTAGAAGGAACATTAAGAATTTGTATATGGGAGGATCGATCGATGAGCTGGCCTGGCTCCTGGCCGGCGTACAAGAAAAAATCAATTTCTTTGATGCCCAGGCGGCCAGTCCAGTCCAGCCGCCACGTTGGCCAGCCCATGTGCCAGTCAGCAGCTGAATACGATACGAACCCCGGCCGAGCTAGCTTTCTCTTGTGCAGCCTGGCCGGAGCCCATGCATGTGCAGTCTGGTAAATTGCTGGGCTGGGATCGACAAGAACTTGCAAACCCATATGTGTGTGATTAATTCGTTGAAAGTTGAATTACGTTTAATAAAAGATCAGCTGAGTTTCAGGGTTCTGTCTAACGTTGTTTAATTCAAGCTCACTACTCACAGCTTTAACACCATCGATTTTCACAACAAACCAATCAACTTTCAAGATATGATCCTGAATGAGAACTCCGGTTCCGGGTATATCACCTAAACATAAAATGCTGATGTATAAGCCAAGAGATATACGATATACCCAAGGAAGTTCAAGGTTCAAGGCCACATATATTCTTCAGAAGAACGTACGTACGTGTATCTCATCGAAAACTTGTAGTTGTACGTTTCTAACCGCGTATGTGAGGCAATTGATGGGAATGCATATGATTGGTTGGTTATCTTGCGGGGTACTTGGGTACTTGGACCCTACTATATATAAAACTAATTGGTCAAACTCCGCGGCGCCTCGGCCTGAGATCGAGCTAGCTAGATCTCGAAAAATTTACTCTACCATGCATGCATGCGCACGCACACGTACATAGCTAGACCTATATTTCAATAACTTGGGCTATATAATTAAAATCGATACACAATTTTCAAAAAACACGTACGTACGTTCATTCGTAGATAAAACCAAACCAAACAAACAACGTACATCTTTAGAAAATAATATAGAAATTCGAATCACAATGAAATATAACACGATCACGAAAATGACGTACCTTGACCTGGACATGCAGGGCCGGTGAATCTTGATGTAAAGTCAATCAGATTATATCTGATCAGAAGCAAAAAGTTCGATCTATACCACTAATGTATAATTCAGTGTAGTATGGAAAAAGCATTATGCAAGGGTTTCAAAAATGATGTTTCTTGTGAGCTGGTTATCGATGATGATCTATCCTATACTAGATTCAGACACGGAATGTGGCATGAATGTTCAACAATACATCAGCTTTTTGTGATAATAATTGTATTTCTAATTGTGGTTATGGCTCTTTACCAAGTGATTCTTCTAATTTTTTAAAAACTATACCCATAATGTAGTTTGGTATCTGATATTGAAATTGAAGCATTCAATGGAATTTGCCATTCCAACACCAATGATGATACCACAAAATTTCGAAATTTGTCGAGCGCAGTATCAATTGAGAGGATTATTATATCCAACTGTTTGCTGCTAGCCTATATGCGATCTGTCACTGACATCAAAATGCATACGAAACTGCTATTTCCAAACTATCATATCCATGAATCATGCAAAAGATGATGAATGCAACCACCGATCCTTCCCACAATCCAATAAAGGTCAAAAGAATTCGAAAGGGTGACAGACAGACAGACCATCAAAGACCTGTTTATGAAGCACTTGAATGATTTTAACAAATCGTTTTCCACATCGACATTCCAATTAATCCGCCCATTTTGTTCAATGAGCAACATATTGGATTAAACTCGGAACTGAAAAATCATTACCCAATTGCTTGAAAGGATAGAGCTAGCTAGTACATTTTGATACTACTCACAGCACAGCGTTGCAAGTTTGAATTGTGTTTGATGGAGATGGGGATCGAGTAATTCTAAGCCATTAATATGGTGATTGTGATTGTGTCAGAAATAAATGGATTCAAGATCCAACTTCAGCGTGCTATTGACGATTACCGCAAGTTGCTGGCAGACAAAGATGACTCATTAATTCACTTTTCAAGTTGGCAATCAAGAAAGACATGGCGTTTCACATATAAGCAACTCATTTGTAAAATCGATGATCAAAAGAGGGTGTGTGTTGTGGATTGAAAGTCAACTTCTTACCATCTTTATAGAATTGAATCAACTCATCACACTTTGCATAAGTATTCTCAACAAGTCCGGGGCCAATAATATCGATATCACATGGAATAAACATATCATAAACATGAATTTCAATGGTAAATGCTAATGTGGAAGCTTTCTAAATGATGATAGTTTGTCAATTGCATTCGCCTAAAAGATGTTGTATAATGGTGTGGACATCAAGAAACTGAAGTATGTGTTGTTCTTTGGAAATTGTCTCGAGCTGGGTTCAAGTTGAAAACAGCAGAAGAGTGGTTTCAGTATATGTTCCAGCCATCAACAGTGAATGACTTCTTTAAGAACCAAGATGGATTCAGTCCCATGAGTTCGCAATTGTTGATCCAATCAAGCAGATTTCAAAGAATTATGAAATGGTTAACGATAGAATTGCAGCAGCACCCAAAGGACGTCTCCTAAGAATACCATATATCATGTCATTGATCCAAGAGAAGATTTAATTACCAGTACTCATGCCTGTTTGAGCGTCATTTCCTTCTCAACATTGATCATTCTATGACATAAACAATTGGTGTTGGATTGTGGTGTTGAGGTTAGTGCCACTGACAACTTATCTTAGTTATATGCCTTCAAAGAATTCGACGAAGACAAAGAGACAATGGAGAGGGTGTCTGGGTCAACTGCCCTACTAAGTACTTCCACAAGCTTTGGCAAAACGATTTCCTGCGTAAAGGGACCAATTGTGAATTTGTGAATTTCCAGTATAAGCAACAGTACCAGCTTGACTAACAGGAGTTTCTTCAGCTATAATGACCAGAAATACCAAGCAGTGCGCACAACACAACCTATTGAAATCAATCAGCTTTTCAATGACCTAAAAGCCAAAGAAGAATCAAACCCAACAATTTTTGAAACCCTGTTCAAACTGAATTTGTGGCATTACACAATTCAGGAGTTACAAGAGGAAACAGCAAAATCCAAACTAATTTTGGCTTTAAACTCGAGTTACAAAATGGTTGATCCCAAAGAACAGTTTCCACAAAACTCGGATCAGATGGAAGGCATCAGAAATGATTATGGCCAAGAACCAAATGAATAAATTTTTGACGAGCCATTTTTCGAACTAGAATGAATTGGATCAGGTTATCAAAAAGATCAACACTGAATTTAGCATGGATCCAAAAGAACAGGTTACATTCCAGCATAACAGAGACCAAATGGAAGGGATTAGACATGACAATGGTCAAGAACCAAATACCGATAAACACTTTGACGAACCATAATTAACCCATATTTTAATTTTTCTTTTCGATCAATAACTTTTGTTTTTGTTTTATCACTCATGTGAGTTCTTCAACATTCAAAACGTATACTCCATGGATACAACATACCACCTCAGTATTAAAATGGTTCATGGATATCTTGATGCATATCTTGACACCTTAAAGCAGCGTGATTGTGATGATTTCAACAAACCTTTTCAATCAATCGGGTTATGAACATCCCATGAATAATGGCAGCTAGTGACAACTTTGGTAGCGGAAGTAGCAGTGATAGAGACAACAATGATGACAGAACAATGAAATTCAGTTATTTGACTCATCTCCTCTGGTTCAACAACCAGCAACAAACAAACAAACAACTAACCAACATGCCGATAACTGCATAAATGAGATATTGAGTGGAGACGAACTTCTATTGTGAGATATCAGTGAGCCTTGCCCACCCAATATACACTAACTGGAAATGTAACAATGGTCAAGACCCAGACACAATTCTGTTGTGATGAAGTGTGGTGATGATGATCTAAGGATGATGATTAGAGGAAAAAGAGAAAGATCAACATGTGGTGTTGAGTGGTGTTGAGCTGTTCTCTCGAGAGTTTCATTTTTTCTCAACTTCATTTCAAAATTTTCCATCACTATGCTGTTGCAGAGTCGTGCACCGCTCAACCATGCATCACGTTATCTGTGGTCACGTGCCTCTGAAACAAGCTCTCTGGTCTGATAAACATGTTGTTTTAAATTACTTTTACTTCATTTCTGAATCGATGTACATCTAGTAAAATTTTAGAATTCAATATTGTGGTCCATCAATGATGTCTACGTACAGCATAAACTTATATAATGTAAAAGAACTTAATCATGGGTCTATATCAACTCTCCATCGACTGTGTTATTGTTTTACCACTGCACTTTAACTGCCAAAATTTCAGATATTGAAAAATATCTATTCATATAACCTGTCTATAAAATATGCTTCTGTCTCATCGAAATGTGAATATTGCACCCAATCGTACTTCGTATTACGATGAAAACAAAGCCTATTTTTCATAGAGGCGATAGTTTCTCCTTTGCAATCATCAACAACAAGAACCATGGGTTGTCTGTGCCTCATGTCCAGCTTAAAGTAGTTCAAAGAACTTGGAATGCTATCTAAAACAATGGAAACAGGAGGGACTTCTTCAAGATCTATATCTAGAGAGCTACGTCTGTCAGGGAAATACAACTTGAATGAACAAAAACCGCATGGGAATGTGACTTTTCGAAAATCAATGGAGTTACATGCTGGAGTGATAACATCAAGGGAAACCAGGTTTGTCATATTAGAAACAAAGGTGTTCAAAAAATGTTCCAATGTTTCTTCGTATGATGTCAAGTCAATGCCAAGGTTCAAGATACCTTCTGAAAAGCAACCATTTAAATGTTCAAGTGCAGCGCACTCCAAGTGGTCCACAGAGGGAAACTTAGAAACATCGAAAGATCCAGTACTTTCGGACCAGTAAAACTTGAGAACTTTCAACGATGTAAATTTTTCAAATGATATAGCATCAGACAAACAAATAGTGCAGTTATCAGGATCGGTTCTGAAGCGTCCATCAGCTTTGATTTGCAAACTTTCTAAATCATTTGGTAACTGATCAATAAAAGACTGTACTTCGGATAGTGCAAAGCTGTTTGAAACTCGCAAACGTTCTAATGTAATATCATCAGCCCTGCTAACAATCGGTGTGGCGAATATAGTTATTGAAACCTTTTTCAGATGGCGTAGTTGATCGATGTTGCCAATTTTAAGTTCATTCAAAAAAGGTGGCATGCAATGCAATTCCAATGAGCACAACTGTAAAGGTAAATGAATACCACTATCTAAAACAGATGTTGGGTTGTAGGTACAGTCGGCAATTAGAATTTCTTGCATTGATTCTGGTAAATTGGAAAACAGTGACTGATTCAAATCACATCGACAAACATGTAATTCTCTCAAGGAAATTGGCTTATCGATTGAAAGATGATCCAGAGAAAAAGAATCGATGTGGATAGAGCGAATTGTAGAGTTAGAAATCTTGATCATATCGCATTCATCGCACTCTAATCCATGGAAGGAGAGATGGTTTAAACCTGGGGCACGACATTTTGTCTCAAGGGTATCAACTTCTTCAACTGACAAAGGATATATAAGATCAAAAGCGGGGATAGGAAGCAATCTTGAACTTAATCTCCATTGGTACTCAAACCCAAAACTAGGTGATATGATAAGAATTTGAATGTCCACTTTAGGGTTCTTAGTAATGAGATTACCCAACTGGGTCCGAAAGTCACTAACAATCTCCTTTGTTCTTGCCCTGGGATACATAACTATTCTCAGTTCTTTCAGAGGATGAGACTTCTGTTCTAAACCGTGAAGAATATCTTCTACCAATGATATTTCACCAACTTCATACAAATGAACTGTTAATTCTATCAAATCGTTGAATTTGTCCACTATTCCAGAAGTTTTCAAACTTTGAACCCTATCTGTCCAAAGGAGAGAATTGACAAACTTAAGCCAGACAGCATCCTTAATTTCAGAATTAAAACCTTCATAAGTCACCGTCAAATGAACCTTTTCACATTGGAATTCAATAAGTTTCAGTAAGTTCCAACTGGGTTGGTAATAATTAGCACTTTTCAACACGATAGATTTCAATGGCACTGATCTTGATGAAAGGAAATCGATCAACTTGGCGTTAACAGGATAGTCATCAAAATCTAACAGCACCAAATATAACTCGGCTTCTTCAATAGCCATGCAAATAATATCGTCCAATAGATCATAATAACCAATAAAGGAGGCAAGTTGCGTCTGTACATTCCTGGAACCGTATAATGATCCGAGTAATCCGTAGATGTCATCATCATGGGAAATTCCCCCGTCATCTAGTTTACCATCAGTATCACGTATGAAGAAAAGGAACTTCAAAAGGACAAATTTCAAAATATTGCATTGGATTTCAATTGGAAGTTGAGATGCTAACGTGATTGCGGTTGAAGATGGATATGGAAGTGCAGGTGTCATTGGTTTTGTAGCTTGATCAATCATTTTAGTTTCTTGAAAAAATGAGGTGCTAGATGGATATCTAAGAAGACATCAAAATATCATAGCACTTGACGTAGACAGAGGAATTGACCCAACGATGGAGTATAAGTAGTAGTAGCCTTCTTCGATCATTAAGTTGATAATTTGTTTCTTTCGTTTGTCGTCAGCCTCCTTAGGACACATTCGTAAGGGACTGGTCTATAATTGATTTATCCGTAACATTAACATTCATAACCAAAAAAAGATTCGACAGCAGCAATTGAACCATCTTTATTATTTTTGATATCATCGCATTGCAATGATCCAAGTTTCCTTGATTGGCCGATGCAAGGACGTGTTGCAGGATAATAAACGTGTTGTGCTGTTCATATTGGTCGTGACTGGTGACTCGTGGGTGCGAAGTTTTGTCGGACACTTATTATAGGGGGTATATTAGTTTCTCAGACAATTTCTGTCCGTAAGAGATCACACACGCACCATCCAACCAAGGGTCCAAGCCTCTCCAAGGGCCAAGGCCGAAATCGGCCAAAACAAATTTAAAAAATTCTTCCTCAAGCTAGTCAAGACTTCTCATCATCAGCATTTCAATGGGTAGTAGACGACTTTCTGTCACATCAATGTTTCAATCATATGTAACCGTGAGGCCAAGAGAGCTTATCTTCCTTTCAGAATTAAAAGGTTTGTTTGTACACCATCTAAGGTAGCCTTAACTATGGGATGATCACGTGCTATCTTAAGCGGATGATGATGATGAAATTGAGATTATATTAGCGAGGACGGTTCGAGCTCGAAAATTTTCGAAGTCAAAAATTTCGAGCGCCCATTTATAAGAGCAAACGTCCTCGACTATCCTATACACAAATAAATAAAAAGAAAAGAAAAAATGTACCATATAAACTAAAAACTGAAATTCAAACGAAATAATTTGGACTTACAATCACTCGTCAGATTGATCAACGATCAAGCATTAGATATGTTGGACTCAAGGTGTAAAGATCAAGTCGATCTAGCAGCAGTGATTTTGGTTTCCTGGTTTTGGTTCTCACAATTGATATTGGAAGGGAAACACTAATATAGAGTTGTTGATTCTGTGTAAATTGATGGTGATTTGCGTTGGATAGTGAATGGAAAGAAAAAAGAAAAAATGTCATACAATTGGTCATATAGAGCAAAAATTTAAAAAATGAACAGAGTGGAAAAAATTAAAAGAGTATAAATTGAATATCGAAATTGATTTCAATGGGATCTGGCAACTTGAACAAATAAAATTGACGGTCAGCAGTCGTCTTGATTGTTCATTGGATAACAACGAATTAATTCATGAATTGGTTTAATGTAAAAGATTGGTAAGCACACCATAAAAGGAAAGGAAAAATCGTTAAAGAGTCTTGGGATTGTTTGGGTCGTATAATCATTATTATAGTTTATTCATATTGGTAAGTAAAAGTGTGATCACTTAGATCTTGGGTAATTGTTTGTGTTCTTTTAATATGTCTATCAGTTTGTATATACCTTTTAGTTCAAAGAGCCAGAATTGTTCATCTTCAGTTTCAAAAAGTTCTCTGGAGTTGGGGCAGCTTTCAAAAAGATGTGTTATTGTCTTTGTTTCACCGCATGTACACATAGGGGGTGTCTTGTTCAGAATTGAATAATATTCTTCAACTTCACCGAAACCACTGCGAAATCGAGCAAGTTGCCTGGTGATAGATTTGTTCTCTTTTTTGAAGATCTTTCCAAGTTGAAGCATTGGTGTGGATGTTGAAAAGTTGACGAATCTTGTTCCAAATTCATATCTCTCCCATTGTTGTTGCTGTAATCTTTTGGTTGAGGAAGCACCTTCGTAATCTGTGTTCTGGAGTGATATGTGCATTTTCAATTCAGCCTTTAGCAGCATTTGTTTTCTCAGCCCTTCCAGTTTGAGCAGCTGTGAAGCTGCCTTGTGGGAGTCTTTGCTACTAGCAGGGTTTGCCTGTTTTAAAAATTGACAGTTCCATTCCAGTTCTTGAGTATCTTGGTTCGTTTGCAGTAGCAGCTTTTTCTTCTTCTTGATAACATTCAAAAGGGGGGATCGAAACTTTTTCTGTGTGGGATGGGAGTTGATGTCTTCTTTAGATTTCAAGATTGGATTGGTTTCTTTCAGCCGATATTTCGTTCTCGCAGCCAGCCAAATGATCTTCAGATTGAACCTTCTTTTGATAGACATGATACCTAGTTCCTTCTGGCAAAATGCAGTTGGGGTGTGTGTGGGCACACCGAGTATTCTTCTTATCACCGTCTTCTGGACCTTTTCGATTCTGTACCAGTCCTGTTTTCGTAAGTAATGACACCAAATTTCTGAACCGTATTCCATTACTGTTCTGCAAGCCACTGTATAGACCAGCTAAGCGTTCGCCGTGTTCAACCCATTCATTAGTTCTGACATTAGGTAAATTACCGATCGAAAGCTCTTCAGCTTTTCTTCCAAGTGTGTTCTGAAGTTTAATCTCTTATCTAGATGGATACCAAGGAGTTTGACCGACTCAAGTGGTTTGAGGTTGAAGTGATGCCTATCGAAATTGGGCTTAGGTGATTCATGGGGGGAATCTTCAAAATGAATAAATTGGAGCTTGTCTCCTGAATCAAATGTCATGTCCAGCTTAGCACCTTCTTCCAATATTGCTGCATATGCATCTTCAAGGGCCTTGGTGTTGTTTTCATAATTGTCACCTGTTGCATATAGATTAAGGTCATCGACGAAATCAGATAGAGTGACGCTTTCACTAATTTTTGATTCGGTGAAGATGGGGAAAGAATATATGAGGAATAACAGTGAACTGATGGGACTCCCTTGGGGAATTCCCATTTGGACTTTCATGGGAGATGTGATAAAGTGTTGGTGAGTAATCAATTGAGTGGTTCTGTTCTTTGTAAAGTGGTGTACCCATGTTATCATTTGCTCTGGGAATTTCAACTTTTGCATTAATTGAACCAATTTTTTGGGGTCCACATTATCATAAGCACCTTGAACATGCATTAGCAGTGCCGATCCTTTTCCTGATGCGTTTTTGATATCGTGAACTAGTTGCAGTACGGGGTCAATGGCATTATATCCCGGCCTTGCACCAAATTGATTATAAGGCAAAATGTTCTTTTGATCCACGAAATACGCCATTCTTCTGAGTACCAATTCTTCCAGTATCTTGGAGCTGATGTTGATGAGGGAGATAGGCCTGTAATCTTTGGCTTGGAGGCCAGTTCGGTGGGGTTTCATGATTGATAGTGTGGAGGTGAACTTCCAAGCTTGAGGATGATAAGAGTAGCGGAGACATTGTTCGTATGTCTTGTGGAATAGCTTTTGCCAGGTTAAAGAGCCATTCCATAGGCATTTAATTAGTTTTCCACTGATGTGATCCGGGCCAGTGGCCTTGTTTGGTACCGAGTTTTGGAATAACATCATTTAATTCTGGCGTTTTCAACTTGTGGTTCCAATATTTCTTATTTCTTAAAGTAGGATGGAAAGTTTCTTTGGTAGCCCAATCTTTGAATAATGCTAGTGGAGAGCCCATAATCGGCTCATGAGTTCGAAACACTTTGTTGAGTATTTGATTTTGATGGTATCTGATATCAATGTCACCATTCTCCATCCCAGACTCGCTAAGCCGACAGAAATCAAAACTTGCACAGCCTTTAAATGGAAAATCCTCAGACTTAAAAATACCTTGATTGAGTGCACCCTGGGCCCTGACCAGCAATTAGTTACAACATACAACCATGTATTCAAATTCAGTGTGCAAAACAACGAACACATTTACAGCATCTATGACTCTTGATAGCAGGTTTCCATATACCACAAAATTGCATCTTTCAATAGTATAGTTAGTTTGACTCGCAACTTTCGAAACCGCAGGAATACAATTCAAGTCTCGTTAACAACTCCACAATGCACAGGAAGGTATCTATCTATTACTGAAAGACAACGGTCCTTCGTCTTTCAGTTTCCAATTCTCTGAAAGAGAATCACCCGATGGTCTAGGATACGATGAAATAAATATGTTAATTGGTGACGTCTAAGTTCAAATTACAATTTGCATGACTACATAATTTGCATTTCAACTCCCATTGGCGCACATTTGTTTTACTTGACTTGATGGAATCACTTTTTTTGATGCTCAATAATGATTAAAATCAATTATGTGTTTATAAAAACAATGAAACAGTATATGATGGTCTAAAAAAAATCAATTAATATTATAACGGCTTTGAAATCCAGAACGAGATATTGACTTTACGAAGAAAATTGGACAAAGAATGCAATATATTACAATAAAGCGGATGTGATGACAGAAGCAGCATTAGCAAGAACACTAGTGGCGTCACCAGCGACAGAAGTGGCAGCATTGGCAAGAGCAGAGGTAGCATCTGGAAGAGCATTAGAGGCAGAAGTTTCATCACCAGCATGAACTTCAGCACTTGCACCACCACCGATACCAGCACCCAAGACTGGGAACAAGCCAATACCAGCACCAGCTTCACCACCAATAGAACCACCAATTTCAAATCTCTTCTTCAAGTTAGCGTAAGCGTCGGCACCAGCATCACCACCAATGGCAGCACCCAAGACTGGGAATAAACCAATACCAGCACCGGCTTCAGCACCAATGTCACCACCGATTTCAAATCTCTTCTTCAAGTCAGCATGAGCTTCGGCACCAGCTTCACCACCAATAGCGGCACCCAAGACAGGGAATAAGCCGATACCAGCACCAGCAGCAGCACCCAACTGTCTGCTATCTTATATGCGTTCTGTCACTGACATCAAGATGCATACGAAACTTCTATTTCCAAACTATCATATCCATGGATCATGCAAAAGATGATGAATGCAATCACCGGTGACCAATCCTTCCCACAACCCAATCAAGGTCAAAGATTTCAAAAGGGTGACCGACCATCAAAGACTGGTTTATGAAGGACTTGAATGATTTTAAGAAATCATTTTCCCCATCGCCAAAATTCCACATCGACATTCCAACTAATCCCCCATTTGTTCAATGAGCAACAAATTGGATTAAACTCGGAACTGAAAAATCATTTGCCAATTGCTTGAAAGGGTAGAGCTAGTACATTTTGATACTACTCACAACGTTGCCGGTTTGAATTGTGTATGATGGAGATCGAGTAATTCTAAGCCATTAATATGCTGATTGTAATTGTAATTGTAATTGTTATTGTATCAGAAATAAAACTGAACTGATTGTCGAAATATTCAAGAAGATGTATAACAATTCCGGATCATATACCAAACACGTTTTTGCTTTTGAGTTTAAAATTCTGGAGGCGGGTACCGCTATTCAAGATCCAAGTTCAGCGTGCTATTGACGAATACCGCAAGATGTTGGCAGACAAAGATGACTCTTGGGAATAAAAGGTTGAACCATTCATTTTTCAAGTTGGCAATCAAGAAAGACATGGTGTTTGTCATATAAGCAAATCACTTGTAAAATCGATGATCAAAGAGGGTATTGTGGATTGAACGTCAATTTACCATCTTTATAGAATTGAATCAACTCATCACACTTTGCATAAGCATTCCCAACAAGTACCTTAGACTTTTGAGACAAAAAGATCAAGAAGCCACCACCACCAACACTAGAGTCACATGTCTCACATGTCTCACATGTGGTAACAGTGAACACATCGTTGACACCAATAGAGAAACCGACAGCAGGAAAGAGAGAGAGACAGTTGAGAGCACTACTGAATGACGAATCTATACAATCAATCGCCAAATTGAGCGGCCCAGATATTATCGATATCACATGGATCAAAGATATTGTTAACAAGAATCGCAATATTCGTCAAATTGACCGGGGCCAATGATATCGATATCACATAGATTAAGCATATCATAAACATGAATTTCAATGGTAAATGCTATTGTGGAAGCTTTCTCAATGATGACAGTTTGCCAATTGCTTTCGCCTAAAAGATGTTGTATACTGGTGTGGACGTTAAGAAACCTTCTCCAAGATTTATACCTAGAGAGCTATATCTGACCAAGAAATAGAAATGCAACTTGAATGAACAAAGAAGGCATGGGAGTGTGACTTTTCGTAAATCAATGGAGTTAGATGCTGGAGTGACAATATCAAGGGAAACCAAATTTGTCATATTCGAAACAAAAGTGTTCAAAAAATGTGACACTGGTTCTTTGTATGATATCAATTCAATGTAAGATTCAAGATACCTTCTGAAAAGCAACCATTCAGATGTTGAGGTGCAGCGCACCCCAATTGGTCCACAGAAGGAAACGTAGAAACATTGAAAGATCCGGCATTGTTGGAGCAGTAAAACTCGAGAACTTTCAACGTGGTAAATTTTTCGAATGATAAAGCATCAGCCAAACAAATAGTGCAGTTATCAGGATCGGTTCTGAAGTATCCATCAGCTTTGATTTCCAACCTTTCTAAATCATTTGGTAACTGATCAATAGAAGACTGTACTTCGGGTATTGCAAAGTCGTTTGAAATTCGCAAAAATTCTATTGTAATATCATCGGTCAAGTCATAAATCGGTGCGGTATCAATGTCCATCTGGGTAGTGTATATAGTTATTGAAACTTTTTTCAGATGGCGTAGTTGGTCGATGTTGTCAATTTTAGGTAGAGTTAAAAAAAAGTGGATTGCCAATCAAGTTCAATGAGCACAACTGTAAAGGTAAATGAATACCACTATCTAAAACAGATGTTGAGTTGTACGAACATTCCCCAATTAGAATTTCTTGCAGTGATTCTGGTAAATTGGAAAACGATGACTGATTCAAATCACATCAAGAAAGATATAATTTTCTCAAGGAAATTGACTTATCGATTGAAAATTGATCCAGAGAAAAAGAATCGATGTTGATAGAGCGAATTGTAGAGTTAGAAATCTTGATCATAGGGCATTTATCATTCTTTGATCCATGCAAGGAGAGATGGTTTAAACCTGGGGCACGACATTTTGTCTCAAGGGTATCAGCTTCTTCAACTGACAAAGGATACTTCAGATCAAAAGCGGGGATAGGAAGCAATCTTGAACTTGATTTCCATTCAGAATTTATCTCAAAACTAGGTGATGTGATAAGAATTTGAATGTCCACTTTAGGATTCTTAATAATGAGATTACTCAGCTGATAGTCACTAACAATCTCATTTATTCTTCCACTGGGATAGATAGCTATTCTCAGTTGTTTCAGAGGATGACACTTTTGTTCTAAATCGTGAAGAATCTCTTCTGCCAACGATATTTCACCAACCTCATACAAATAAACTATTAATTCTTTCAAATCGTTGAATTTGTCCACTATTCCAGAAGTTTTCAAACCTTGAACCCTATCTGTCCAATTGAGAGAATTGACCAACTTAAGCCAGACCGCATCCTTGATTTCAAAATAAAAAACTTCCTCCACCACCAAATAAACTTTTTCACATTGGAATTCTATAAGTTTCAGCAAGTTCGAACTGGGTTGGTAATAATTACCACTATTCAGCACGATAGATTTCAATGACACTGATCTTGATGAAAGGAAATTGATCAACTTTTTGTTAATAGGATATTTATCAAAACCGAACAGTTCGAAATACAACTCAGCTTCTTCAATAGTCATGCAAATTATGTCGTGAAGCAGAACATCATATTCAATCAAGTGAACCAGTTGCGCCTGTATATTGTTGGATCCATATATTAATCCGAACACTCCATGGATGCTGTGGCAAGATTTCTTTCATATGGATCATCAGTATCACGTAGGAGAAACAGGAACTTCACAGCGACAAATCTCAAAATATTGCATTGGATCTCAACTGGAAGTTGGGATGCTAACGTAATTGCAGTTTGAATTGAGCTTGAAGATGGAAATGGGGATGGACGTGTCATTGAGTTTGTAATTTGATCAAATTAGTTTCTTGAAGAAAATGGGGTATTGTATGAATGTCTATGGAAATATCAAAGAATCATAGCACTTAAAATAGACAGGAGATCTGATCCAGCGATAGGTGAGCTCCAATGGCTTGGACCCAACGAACCTGTCGGATTGTTGGACTGAATCTCTTGGACAGATCAAGTCACGGCCTATCCCTTCGGTTTTGCCTTGTGCAATGTGGGCAAATCAAATTCCTCACTCCCGTTTGGGACTGGTCTAGTTGATTCATCAGCATTTGATAGAGTGGATGATAATTTAGCAATACCCAAGAGAGTTGACAGCTTAAAATTTTGATATACGGCTATGATGTCGATTCAAGTTTCACGTGGAGATTTCAACAATCGTAGTGGGAATATGCTTGATTGGTCAGTGCAATGGTGTTGGCAATTGAAATGACCAAAAGCTTGTTGTGGTGTTCAATTGAACATGGGTTTTCTTTGTGTTTTGTAATTTGGACACTCGTTGGGTATTACCTCAGTCATGTGGTGTGGTGTGGTCTTGATGATTCATTGCGTTAGGGTGAATTTTCGGATACTGATGGAATGATGCTGGTTTGTATGACCTACATTCAATCAACGTTCCTTCGCACTGTCGATATATGGCCAAGATTCGTGTTGATTTTTCGTCGCATGGCCTTTTTTTTCGATGAGAAAAATTATACGACGACCGGTATATCTGTCACATAATACATTTCATGCAGGATCAGCAATTAGTTACAACCCTGTATTCAAATTCAGTGTGCAAAACAGCAAACACAGTTACAGCCTCTATGACTCTTGATCGATAACATGTTTGCATATTCTACAAAATTGCATCTTTCAATAGCTAATAGTTTGACTGGCAACTTTCGAAACTGCAGGAACACAATTCAGGTGTCAATAACAGCTCCACAATGGACAGCAAGGCATCTATCTATTACTGACAGTCAACTGTCCTTCGTCTTTCAGTTTCATTCTCTGAAAGAAAATCACACGATGGTCTAGGATACGATGAAATAAAGATGTTAAGGTGACGTCTTCGAGATCGATGCTCGTATGGTTGACTTGGAAAGTGATTCAAAGACGGCTTTGTGCGACAGGAACGCTGGAGACAGTCTATACAAATTAAGGCTGATTTAGGATTATATCTGTATTTGGTTCAATCTGACTCTCAACGGAACTCATCTCCACCAAGAAACTAGCCAACTGAGAACACTACGTCGGTTTCGTTTTCAAGTTCAAATTACAATTTGCATGACTACATGAATTGGCGTTCCAACTTTCCAGTGGCGCACACTTAGTTTTACTCGATCAATTTGTTTGAAATGATTGTTTTTTTATGCTCAATAATGATTAAAATCAATTATGTGTATATAAAAACGATGAAATAGTATATGATGGTCTAAAAAAATTAATATTATAACGGCTTTGAAATCAAGAACGAGAAAATGGTTATAAGTTTCGTATGAGAAAGATCATGAGAATCAGATGAAGAATGCTTACAATAAAGCGGAAGTGATGGCAGAAGCAGCATTGCCAAGAACATTAGTGGCATCACCAGCGGCAGAAGTAGCAGCATTGGCAACAGCAGAAGTAGCAGCTGGAACAGCAGAGGCAGCAGAAGTTCCATCACCAGCATGAACTTCAGCACTAGCACCACCACCGATACCAGCACCCAAGACTGGGAACAAGCCAATACCAGCACCAGCTTCGGCACCAATGGAACCACCAATTTCGAATCTCTTCTTCAAGTTAGCGTAAGCGTCAGCACCAGCATCACCACCAATGGCGGCACCCA
>BCIP01000009.1:652613-690530 GCA_001599995.1 Ambrosiozyma monospora
TCACCACCGATAGCGGCACCCAAGACTGGGAATAAGCCAATGCCAGCACCGGCTTCACCACCAATAGAGGCACCAATATCAGCTCTCTTTTCGACAGACTCTTCAAGTGGGAGTAATGGAGCAGCGTTAGCTAGAGCAAGTAAGAAAGGTAGAGTGAACTTCATTTTTGTGTTTGGATTGTTTGTTTAAATTTGTGGTTGTATCAATTGATTGTTGATTGATGATGATGAGAGAGAAGATATTAAGTTTGGATTTGTAGTATTGGATTGGGGATATTTGCTTGTATTTATAGACAGGCTGGACATGTGTCTACTGGGATTTACTGGGTCTTAACGATGGCATCTAGAGGGTCAACGCTACTTTGAAGTGTTGT
Source organism: Ambrosiozyma monospora (assembly GCA_001599995.1). Taxonomy (NCBI): domain Eukaryota; kingdom Fungi; phylum Ascomycota; class Pichiomycetes; order Pichiales; family Pichiaceae; genus Ambrosiozyma; species Ambrosiozyma monospora. Next base: position 652,987 of record BCIP01000009.1, read on the forward strand.
CTTCCTTTGGTCTAAACTGTGGATGGATTGCCAAAACATTGGTTTTGTTTAGCGTGAGAAAACACCAAATATCATGTACATCACCAACTTGAACACCATACTGATCGGCGTAAGTAGTCGATCAGTATGTATCGGACTTGGACTTCAAGACTAAAGGATGTACAATTATGTACTGCCATAATGGATCTATGAAATTGTACGATCTAGTTGAAATTTGGAAATAGAAGTTCAGTCTTCACCAACACCACGACAGTACCACCATGAGTACGTGTTTATTTTCTCCACATGTACTCGAAATGGTCAGGACGAGTTCTCAATTGGAAGGTATACGTACGTGTGGGTAATCGTGATCTTTCCGAGTGTATAGGTATCGTCGATTCCCTTGGGAAATCATTCAGAAATATCGAGATCTGGAAAAATAGATCTAGCTTTATATAGCTGCGGTAGAGCGAGCGATCGATATTCCATGTGTGCGTGTGCACGCGTCCTCAACATATATACGGTCTTCGAAGTTGACGTTATAAGCTAGTTACTAGATATAGCTACAGCTTTAATTACTAATGCTATATATATATGGTCACCCGAGAAGATTAAATTCAGCTGGGACCCTTGAATTATATGAATTCCATATATATTGCTCATTGTAACATATATAATAAGTACATTAACGTGGATTTCTTCCATAGGATCTTAGTATATGATTGTACAGCTCATGGATTCTATATTTAATTAAGACTATATACCCCAACTAAATATAAGTCCATGTATGTCATACATGCATTTCTATTGTGTCTAGCTATGACTGAGAGATGTGGTCTAATTTCAATGGAGATAAAACAATATTAGAGTCATATATACCATGAGAGCATGCCACGCACACGCGTACCCATATGGGCCATGAGGCCTATAGTGCACTCCTGATACAGTAAATAATTAATGCTATACATGTACCTTCTGGGTAATTTTAAAATGCTGTTTTATATATCAATGCAGTAATTTAAGCTTGTACGTTATATTCTATGGACTTGGAAGTTTAAAGCTTGATACAAATGATATACAGCCTGAATTTTCGGCTGCTCACGACACCGATTATAGCATGGAGCTGAAGACTGCAATACGATCAATGAACTGCCACACATTCCTGGTCAGCATATGATATTCCAAACAATTGTTGTATGTATATCAGCATTATATCTACTTGACAAAATACAACTCAGTAGTTTAGACATGCATTCATTTCTCGTTTACAAGCGATCTATACAACTCTATTAACAAACACAATCGCTGATGATCATCGATGGAGAAGGCTTATGATTGGAAAATGAAGAGGCATGGCACATACAGCTGCATATGTGTAGACCAACCAACCAACACATGGGGTCAACAACTCATTACTCAAACCAAACCAAACAAAGTTGTTTGAATTAGAAATGTCCATAAATAGGGAAAGTCATTTATGAGTATATAAAATTCATGCTAAACACAGGAAGCTCTGATATTGCAAGCCCCCGTAGCACTATAAATTTTCTATGAGCCATTGCCCGTGCTGTTTATACACAATATTCTTATATCCTCTCATTTTGTAAACATATATATATATCGCAATACTGTCTTGCAGCAAATTTACAATCAATTATATCTATATCATTCATGCAAAGAGCTGTCAAGTACTTCAAAAATTGGAGAAAACAATAATGGCTGGGTTGTGTGTCAATGAGGTTACGAGCCCTGTTGCAAGTCTCAATTTCAAAGGGAGACTCCGATCGTCAAGATTCACAACCATCTCAAGATTGAAAAGATATGGATGACTTATCCTGGATCCTGGTGCATATACTCAATTACATAACACAATCACGTTTGTTCACCTTCCACTATCACCTCTCCTCCAATGTCCATGAAGTATACCCAATTAGCCACCACAAATAACAACGTAATCTTGAAATGGTATATAGTCAAATCTCCAAATAGTGAGATTTACGGTTTACCATACAGTATCCGTCTGAAATCCAAGAATTGGACTCTGGAAGTCCCCAGATCTCTGATAGTCAACAGTTGAAATACGTTTTAAGAGATGGGTTGAATTAAGATGAAGATCTTTCCTAAGACTGTTTACTGTGGACCACATCAATTTCCAACACATGCAAATTAACGACCGGGTCATCAACAACGGGAGTATCCACCAATTGGTACAGATATGGCCGAAGAAAGCATCAAGGAGCACTCGCCTATTGGACCAGCTAGGCTGATACATTACCTTTCAACAACACAACATTATGATTTGATTGAATACGTATTAGGTTTGATTATCAGTGCTTTGCCTATAGTTGTTAGATTTGGTTTCAGTATGAAGAGGAACAAATTGGTTGGCTGAAGGGCCCATGAATCATCAGAGCTGTAAAGTCAGCGGGTGGTCTAGATACCATCAAGCAGATTACAAATTGAATATCAGTTCTGTGCCCCCATATTTCAAACTCAAGAGCCGTCACAGCCGGTCTTGGCAATCCCACATATATGTTCCGGAGTATCTCAAGCGAACTTCCAATTCATCGTTCATGCAGCTTGAACCACATATGAGTTTTGTGGTTTGATAACCGAAGATCCACGGACTTCTTTCAAAAACAATTCACAAACAAATCCAACTTTGGTATTTCTTTTCCATGTTATGGCATACAAGTTACAACCAAAGTTTCACGCAAGAGCTGTTGCTTTAGCTATTGCAATATATGCTGCATCGTTTCTTTTCCAATTTGTACCTATTTAGGATTATGCTTGGTCAGTCAACTATAAATAACTGTTTCACGATCGGTTAATGTTGTGATTTCTTATATATTCTTTAAAGCTTAATTGAGTGGGATCACGTGTATATCGTGCAATGGTGTTGCTAGTCTATCACTGGTGCAATTTGACTTAACATTATCTAGGAGTTCGAACTTGGCCTTTATCAACCACTATATACTCTACAACGATATGAGCTTTCTTGAGTTAAAGATATAATTGAGGTTTCAATGCAACTATCGAAAGTTTAAAAGATAAGTAATTTGAATATTGGTAATCAAGAAAATTGAAAAGGTATAAATAATAAGTCCGGAAACAGTATAAGGTAAATCAAAAATAAAAGAATGACATCATGCATGTGAATATATGTATGGAAAATGAAAGATACGTATAGAAGTCATGAACTCGGAAGTAGAACTAAAAGAAACAAAGAAAACAATAAATACGATTTTCAGGAAATCATAATTTAAAAAATAAAGGAAGTACGTTGGAGTTAAACGCAAAATAAGAGCAAGATATAGGAATCAATTAGAGTGCAATTGGTGTGCATGTGCTAGCGACCGTGAAGTAAGAAAAAAAAAGCTGACAGTATCAATCCATCAGTTTTGTAAAGCACCATTAAGAGTACCAACAACGCCATTCAAAGCAGTTGAAACAGTACCAGTAACACCATGAGCAGCACCATCAACATCCTTAGTCAAACTATCATAAGCACCAGTGACGGTCTTAACAGCAGGAACATCAGAACCAACAGCTTTACCAACACCTTGAACGGTGGTACCATCAACAGTACCCAACACATTTCCAACAGTAGAGTCAACTGTGTTTAACAAAGAATTACCTGTGTTTCCAACAGTGGTTAACAAGTTAGTGGCTAAGTTACCGTTATCATCAGCTGATCTCTTGGATAAGTGTGCACTGGTATCGTTGTGGTTTCCATTATCTGGATCAACGGCACCTTTAACTGAACCAACGACACCATCAACAGCAGTGTCAACGGAACCAATGACACCATCAGCAGCACTATCGACGTTCTTAGTCAAACCATCAACTGTACCAGTGACTGTGTTGACCAAGGGACCATTACCCAAAACTTGACCGACACCTTGAACAGTACCATCGACAGTACCCAAGACGCCACCAGCGGTTGAATCAACGGTATGCAACAAAGAATCACCTGTGTTTTGAACAGTGGTTAATAAATCACCAAGTAAAGCAGGGTCAGCTGATCTCTTTTGCTTACCATCTTCAGGGTCAACGGCACCTTTAACTGAACCAACGACACCGTCAACAGCAGTATCAACAGATCCAATGACACCATCAGCAGCACTATCGACATCCTTCGTTAAACCATCAACTGTACCAGTGACTGTGTTGATCAAAGGACCATCACCTAGAGTTTTACCGACACCTTGAACAGTACCATCGACAGTACCTAAGACACCACCAGCGGTTGAATCAACGGTATTCAACAAAGAATCACCTGTGTTTTGAACAGTAGTTAATAAATCACTAAGTAAATCAGGATCAGCATCAGCAAGAGCAACAGCGTTAGCATCTCTTTTGTTGAAATCATGAGTGACATTAGCACCACCAAGAACACCAGAATAAACGTTGTTTGCAGTTTCATTGACTGTATTAGATAAATTTGAATCCAAATTGTTGGCCAATGTGGTAACGTTCAAGTCTGCATTGTGGACAATTGAATCAAGGCCTTGAACCAATGTGACTAATCTACCGAATAAATCACTATCTGGTTCAGCATCTCTTTTGGTAACATTTAATTGTTTGGCTAAACCATCAAGACCTAGATCACCTAACAATCTGTTGACTAGTTGATTTTTTGTACCTTTGATGTTGTTTTCTAAGTCATCTTGAGCTTGTCCGATGTTGTGATCGGTTTCATGGACATAGTTGTCAATGTGGGATGCTGCGACGGTGACGTTTGCGATCAAGTCTAAGAGTGATGTTCTTTTGGATAGTTCAACTTCTTGTTGTTGAGCGATGGATAGTGCAATTGGTGCTGCTTGAACTGCAGCTGTGAATAATGCCAAAAAACACTTCATTTTTTTTTGAATCGAAGGAAGGAGGTATCAATTAATTGAATGAAAAGGTTTTGGAAACGAAAGAATAGGGTGAGTGAAATTTGATAAAAAAAGATTGGGTGTAAGTGAATGAATGGAAGTGAGTGAATGTGAAAGATTGAAAATATGAAGTTGAGAAAATTTGTTTGATGAACTATACCACCAGAGACACAACAGGATGAATCTGAAGTCAAAAAAGATGGATACAACCAGCTACTTATATACGATTTTCACCATATGCCTAGTTAGCTTCACATTTGTTCTGATTTCTCCTTTGTTGCTTCCGAGTTCCCGTTGATTGTTCAAACACAACTCTGGTTCTCCTTTCAAGTCATTCACTCTCCATCACACGATTTATTGAACGACTTTCCGGTATGGCCACTTCAAACTTGCACCATCCAGAGAAATTCACGTTACTCTGATTGGCCAAAAGTGAGTAAAAACAATTGGAATTGATCTATTTTAAACAGGTTCGAAAGTGGCACATAGAAACTCACTGTTCAACAGTACCCTTGTATGATGATAGCTGCATTCAGAATTTTGTTGATGTTGATAATTTGGGAATGTCACACAAGGGGTTTTCTTTCTCCAAAGGCGACTTTGCACAACTGGTACGTGTGAATTCAGCTTGAAAGAGTCGGATGAATTTTCTATTTAGTTAACTAGCCGTATGTGGAGCCATGGGGTGCTGTCCGAATTCGTTTACATGGAGAGTTTTCACCGTGGATGTATATTTCGCCGTCTCCAGGGTTGTGATATCCTGATATCCTCTGTCATATGATGCCATCATCTAGTATAAATTATTGCGAATTCGGCTTGTATTTTCATTGGCTCAACTTCTTTTTATAGTATTGGTATTGAAAAATAGAAATACCTTAAACAGCTGCATCTCGTTACAGAGCTCTAGCCAGAAATATGGCCTATATACGTGCGATGTGTTGATTCTGGGTAGTCATATGCTCTACTATAGTCAACTTAAGTCTTAAGTTTTATACAGTATACAGATCTGGATCTCAATCTTCAGACCCTTTGAATTATTGGCCATGGGCGTATTAGGTGTTCGGGTAACGGGTGCATGATCGGCTTAATAACGTTTGTTCTGGGGCACTAGTTTGGGCGTCGTGCACATGATATTTGTCGCCTGTGAAATTGTGGTTCGCGTGGTCTGATCTTCATCTGACTAATTGAGAAACGCGGCTACTTTACGATATGAGCATCAAGTGCTGCTGAATTCAATAAATAGTTCCAATCGATCCGTAGCACTATATTCAGATTTCGATGGCTCTCAAGGGTATTGTTCAATTGAGTAACTAAATCAAGAGCTTCTTGTTCAGGTATGTTAAATGGAAAAAAACGCACAATCAAATTTCCACCTGATTGACGAAACTTCTTCGATGTGGATTGAAGAGTACGTTTCAAATTTGTAATATTGTTGGGCAAAGAAAGTTTCAACGTCAGCGTTGACGATCGATCCAAATGGGCTAAAAAATTTGCTGACAAATCTCTCCATAAACCATCATTGAATGTTAAGGAAGTGGTAAATTTCAAATAGTAGATGTGTCTATGAAAGTCTCCGTTAGTTCCATCTTCACAATCAGGCAAATAGAATACCTTTGAGCAATGACAATCGAGTAGTTTCAAAATGTTCGGCATGCTGTAATATTCTGGATTATCTAAAGCCAGTTTAATACAAATCGACTTCAGCTTGATTGATTTGGGAAAAACAGAATTGGCAAACTGATCATAATTGTAGCTCTCAAATATCGTTGAGCAGAAATTCAAATCTTGGATGACCATGCTAATGACTTCATCGAACATATCATTATAACCGATCATTCTCACAAGTTGATCTACCATCGTAGGACCTGAGTAGAAATCCAAAGGATTGGCAACAAAACAATTGATATCAATGCTATAGTATAGCAGATCTTTAATCACCATTTTGACAACGAGACATTGCAGTTCATTGCATGTCCTTTGAATATTGATTACAATTGTTTTCTTTAAAGAAGGCCGTAGCCACTATGCTAACTAACTGGCCAGTCCCTGATTTGAAACTCGGTGGAAATTGATGTTTTTTCTTTAGTGGCTGGTGTAAGGTTGTTTGATTTTACTTTGGCATAAAGCTGACAAGGGAGTACGCTGCAGATATGCGCATTGTATCAGAATTTTAATTTGTCAATTCAGGAAATTAAGACTTTGAAAATTTACAGATACAAGAGATATATTGCAGTTATAGTTTTTTGAGCATAATTAAAAAGTTTGTGATATCATTTAATCAAAAGAAAATACCATATAAAGAAACCATAAATATAATTGAAAAAAGTAATCATAATTTAGACAATAAACCAGTACTGGGAGAATAGAAAATAATCAAGGGAATAACAGTTTGCATTTGAAAGAAGTAAGATGCAAAAAGACAGATATCAACTGAGAATTAAACCGGTGATAAAGTGGGAAACAGAAGCCAAGGAAACCATTTTAAGAACATAAAAAACAAGAAAGGGCAATAAGGCAAAATAAAAATCAGATTTTTTTCTAGCAATGAAGAATGTTGAAATAGATCGATTAGATTAAAGCACGACGAGCAATTTGAGCAGCAACAAGATCTCTCTTCAAGATACCAGCAGCAACATCAGTGACTGAACCTAACAAAGTGGCAACACCACCAATAAGACCAGAAACGGTACCATCAGCCAAGTTCAAGACAACAGTGACAGTACCTTCGACAGTGTGCAAGACAACGGCAAGAGCGCCAGTCTTATCACCATCCAAGGCATCAACCAACCCATCAACAGTACCATTGACAGTGGTCAAAACACCAGAAACAGTACCATCAACAGTCTTCAAAACACCAATAACAGTGTCACCTAAAGTGGAAACCAAACCAGAGATAACGTCTTTGTCTTTGCCAGTCAAGGCATCTCCCAAACCGTCAACAGCTCCACCAACGTCACCTAATAAGCCAGAGACAGTTGAGCCCAAGACACCACCGAGACTACTCACTGTGTTACCAACAGTACCAAATAAGCCACCAACTAAGTCTCTCTTTAAGACACCAGCAAGAGTGGTGGTAAGGCTACCTAAGACAGTGTCAACACCACCGATTAAACCGGAAACGGTACCATCAACCAAGTTTAAGACAACAGTGACAGTACCTTCAACAGTGTGTAGAACAACTGGAACAACACCGGTGCTTTCCTTGCCAACCAAATCGTCAACTAGAGAGCCAACGGTACCGTCAACAGTAGTCAAGACACCAGAAACGGTACCATTGACAGTAGTCAAGACACCGACAACAGTGTTACCTAAAGTGGAAACTAGACCAGACAAGACATCCTTATCCTTACCAGTCAAGGCATCACCTAGACCATCAACGGCACCACCGACATCCTTCAATAATCCAGAGACAGTACCTTCAACAACATGAGTGACACCACCAACGGTTTGGCCAATGGTTCCAATTAAACCACCGATTAAGTCTCTCTTCAAGACACCGGCAAGAGCAGTTGTAAGGGAACCCAAAAGAGTGTCAACACCACCAACTAAACCAGAAACGGTACCGTCAACCAAGTTTAGGACAACAGTGACGGTACCTTCAACAGTGTGTAAAACAACAGGAACGGCACCAGTGCTTTCCTTACCAACCAAGTCATCAACCAAGGAGCCAACGGTACCATCAACAGTAGTCAAGACACCAGAAACGGTACCATTGACAGTAGTCAAGACACCGACAACAGTGTTACCTAAAGTGGAAACTAGACCAGACAAGACATCCTTATCCTTACCAGTCAAGGCATCACCTAGACCATCAACGGCACCACCGACATCCTTCAATAATCCAGAGACAGTACCTTCAACAACATGAGTGACACCACCAACGGTTTGGCCAATGGTTCCAATTAAACCACCGACTAAGTCTCTCTTCAAGACACCGGCAAGAGTAGTTGTAAGGGAACCCAAAAGAGTGTCAACACCACCAACTAAACCAGAAACGGTACCGTCAACCAAGTTTAGGACAACAGTGACGGTACCTTCAACAGTGTGTAAAACAACAGGAACGGCACCAGTGCTTTCCTTACCAACCAAGTCATCAACCAAGGAGCCAACGGTACCATCAACAGTAGTCAAGACACCAGAAACAGTACCATTGACAGTGGTCAAGACACCAACGACAGTATCACCCAAAGTGGAAACTAAACCAGACAAAACATCCTTGTCCTTACCAGTCAAAGCATCACCCAAACCATCAACGGTACCACCAACGGTTTTCAATAGGTCACCAACGGTACCTTCAACGACATGGGTAACACCATCAACGGTTTGACCAACGGTACCGACTAAATCACCGATCAAGTCACGTTCGTAGACAGCTTGAGAGACAATTGGGGCACAGGAAGCTGCAGCGGCTAATGTCAAGAAGAATTTCATTTTGTGAATATTAAGATTGTATGTGTTTTTTTTGGTATTTGGGTATATTTGTGTTTTTTGGGGGAATTTGTAGAAATAAGTTAAATTAAAAGTGGATCGAGAGAATGGGGTAGAAGTATTGTTTTTTGTGTAGTTTATAAATTGGTATCTCAGTGAGAGTTGTTGCTTGATTGGAGATCAATCAGGGCAAAGAATTAGGAAGGTGGATTATGAAGAAGGAAGGAAGAGAAGGAAATTGAAAATGGATGGGATTGAAGTTGAAAAATGATGAAAAGATGGGGGAATTGGGTCTTTATAAACGGTGATTTTGGGATACTTCGATGAGCCATATGTTTGTTCAATTCTAGAATACTGAATCCGGAACAGTCCCAAAACCACTGATCACTGATCACCAAGCACTGAACACCGCATCGAACAAAGACACCAAATTTTCATGTACACACCACACTTTTCCAAGAAACACGGATCACTCAGACAAGGTTAAACACCGATGAAATAGAACATTTTGCAACTATTTACTAAATCCATCACCCTGCACATGGTGCACGTACTGGAATCTAATTCAATTGCCCCAATTTTAGTCCGCCTTTGCCCGTATACTGTCTAGGAGATTTCAAATCAAACCATGACGACTTTGTTCAAACACCAATACCGGACCCTCCGGACCCCCAATAGTTGTGCAGTGTGTTGACCAACTAGTATATAGATTTCCACATTTCGTAGCAGCCGGATTTCGTTTGAAACTAGGAAGAAGAAACACCAGTTGAAATAAAAACCGAATCATAAATCACCAAACTATTCTTGAATTTTGGGCAATTTTGTATGGAAAATCGAAAAATTGGGCCCATAATTGAAGTTGGCCTTGTTACACCTTAACCAAGTTGCAGTGACCCACAACTTCTAAGCACAGCCGGTGAGCCGTTTGCCAATGTGTGATTATCAACAAGTAGGTGCACAAGATTTGGATCTTCCTCCCTTATTGTTGAATTCTTTCCCTCATTTGAACACCACTCACCTTCACCTTCTATATACGCACGCCTTGCACTAACGAACATATGAGGTTCTGCGAAGCGAGAACATAGTCAACAGTACACACCCGGGTGTCCGTCCATAATCATGTGGTTGGTGTGGAGTATATGTGATTGCATCATATGGAGCCTTGAGCGCCCTCAAGTGTACAAGGATACCCCCACATGGGTGCATGTATGGATTTGTTCTCAGAGAATGTTCAAAGATTCAAGAATCACACCCCTGGTTTCTGTTTCTATACCCCGTTGTGTACCTTACTGCAATAACAAATCGTTGTGGGGCAATCTCAAGACAAATCGAAATCTATAGTCTATAGTGAGTATAACAATCGCAAGTTTCGATTTCTACTTAACGATGATATAAAACGTGGAAAAGAAAATGAAAATCGTACGAGATGATCGATTCACAATTCATCCACCACAATTTAAATGATATAAACAAACCAATTCAACGAGTGGCCGGCCGGTTGTGAAATAAAAGGCCGGCGTGCGGTGTACCTTCCGGCTGATACTGATCATCATTAATAGAACTCAAGGTGAAATTGTTGAGTCTTGGAGGGAGTCTTGCGATTCTTTATTTACTTGGGTTTTGCAAACGATCCTTACAGCTGTTTATATATAGGGAATGTAATTTTATGTACCGTAGTTATACGCAGTCATTGAACAAGAGGTGTCAACATATGTGTACGTGAATCGATCGTCAAGAAACATCATGTGTTTGTTTTTTTCCTGATGTCTTAACATTCGTATAACAGCAAATATGAATCGTTCAAATTGTGGTCTGACGTGACTAATCAGCTAACGTACGTACCGCTATACATCGAATATTGTTGAAATTTTATCTGTTTACGTTTTTGAATTTGCCAATTGTGGTGATTCCAAAAGATCGAAGAAGAAAACGCATAGGTGTGTATGCACATGCATGCTATAGTAGAGAGCTAGCTCAGCTCATGCAACTAGCATGCAACACACATCATTAAGCAACACTTCATACTGTTCGTGAAGTTTGTTAGGTGAAGACGGAAGACTCATAGGCTCATGGTGGCTGGAATATCACAGTTTCATAGTTTGTATACACAATTAGAAAAGAAACGGTTTCGTTGGTAGGCGGTTGTCGTTTGGATCAAATTATAAAATTATAGTTGATCACATAAACAGAGAAAATTTACAGTTTGGACGTACGTGCACTAGCCCCAACAATTTTTTATAGTCTCTCATGGCCGGTTGCTGGGTGAGTTGTTTCATAGTTTCGTTTAAATAGAAGTTAACTGTATATGGACATTATTTTAATAAAAAAAGATGGCGAATATATTAGTTGAAAAATCCAAAATATTATTACAAGCTTGCCGGTGTTGTAATTTTTTTTTCTGAGATCAGCTAATTTTTATATACGCGTGTACAGCGCTGATCGCGTACGAAGAATTTCTAGCCACTTCAATTTTCATAGGAAAACTGGAAATCATGGTATTTTTTGCCTTGTATATAGGTCTCCTCATCATTCTAGACCTTTACTTGTATTGATTGATCAATATCTGGTTCTCTTGCGTATATAGCTCAATCTTCTTGAGCTGTTGATGCAGCTCTGCACATGAATGTATACTCAGGTCGACCAAGAACCGGTCCGATAGATGAGCTGTGTCAAAAAACATATAAGTGCATGATATATAGCCTATACACATTTCAAAAATTTGAGATCTATCCAATTGAAATTAAATAAGATTATCCATGATTAAAGTTGATTTTAAAATTTATAGATATTTTTTTAAGGCCATGTAAAAATTGGTTAAATTATAATTTCCAAAACGTATAACACAGCTCATATTGACTCGAGTATAATCATGACTTGTGAATGCAACAAGCCATACCTGTTTAAATGCATCTATTTGAAACAAGAGATTGAAATTGACATGAGATGAAGGGAAACTACCGTTATGTGTCTATATATCAATTAAATATATGCCAAGTTACAAATTTAACTCATGAACTGGAATGCATCATGTACACACGTATTTATTTAACGTATAAGTTGAACAATTCATTAGTGCTTTCATCTCATGATCTGGGTACCAAGAATTTCATGATAATTTGGTAACTTCATAGTGAGTTCAAAAGTTGCTGCCCGAGCTTCCTTTTTTTTTTGTTTCTCCATAATCAGCCCGGGTCGGATCAAATCTTATATGATGTTGTGTAGAAAGCGTAATTTGGAATCCACAATTTACAGTTTAGCCAGCTTACAAGCTATATGTAATTCTCCAGATATAGCCACCGGGTTTCAACCAAATTAGGATGTACCTCGGTCAACTTAATTGCACCTTTTTGATGATCGTATAACGACATGATTTTCTGATCCGAGTGCCGAGCTCATCCGATCGGCACACGTGACACCGGCCGACCTATACGGGCAGTGGGATGCCAATTTGATCGTAGCATTTTTACTACGTACCGCTCTCAGTTGCCCAGCAGCTCAATATTCATATAAGGAAATTTAACACTTTTTGAAACAATTGGGCCAATATTGCTATATGGAGATCCGAACTGATCTGTTTATGCATGGATCAAATAGTTGTATATACACGTAGCTAGCTAGAGTATATAAACTCGCAAACTGATTTTATACGCGGGGTTTTCGTTCAAATTAGTTGCATAAATTATTAAATTCAAATTCAATGGTTAATTGACGTAATTTACAGTTCTGTAACCTTAATAAAGTAGAATTAGCTATAGTTATTAGAAATTTTAGGAAGCATGAGCAATATATTTTTTAGCTAGAACCTTAGCTTTAAATCATATCAAATTTGTCTATATATACTCAATCACATACCAGCTAGCTAGCTCTAGATCACGATCAATCGTAAAGAAAAAATGCGAATTAATTTATCATATAACTGTCTTTAAAAAAACTAAAATGCTAATTTGCTTGTTATGAAATTGATCATAAATTATATAATTTAATTTTTGACTGGCCGTGGGTAAACCCTATTTTAGAAATAATTCATAAACATACACATTGGCTGATACAGCTAGTCATGCATGTATTTAAATTTTATAGGCATTTCCGAATATATAAAAATTGAAGCTATATATAGCTCATATATGGTAATTGTTTTACTAAAAAAAAAACTTTCAGATAATTTGTACCGAAGCCATGAAGTTTATATACCTTCTTTTTATCGAAAGCAAACTTGATTTTTTTTTTTTTTTAAGTACATGCAAATTATATATTTTTATATCAAAAAAGTTAAATCGGCAAGCAGCTCATCATATATGTTGAAAACACAATACTATATATCAATATTAACATGAAAACAAATCCACATGCAGAAAAGATTTAGATTGACCATGAAGATAACGATTAAGGCACATTATAACTCAAGGACAGTTCATACAGATCCAAACAATTTTTACACATTCTAAGAAACAAATTGTCACTATGATAGTCAAGAATCTCCAAATCAACATCTCCCAATTTAAAAAACTAGTAGCTTTTTATTAAAGTTTTAGATTTTTAGATTTTTAGATTTTTTTTTTTTATTTTTAGATTTTTAGATTTTTACATTTTTATTTTTTTTTACCTAAAACATCAAATTTATTAAAATATACACATGAGTATATATATTTAAAAGGAATCTAATGATAGAACTCACCTTTAATAATGCTACAGCAGTATTTCAATGTCAATGAAGAGAGGGGAAATGCTCTATGGCTAATAATGATATTTTCTCTCTCCCGGAAAGGTTGTAAGGAATGAACTTGTAGCTGTAATCTATCAGAAGACTCTCAAWAGTTGTTATCTTGATCTGTGGCTTGATTCGATTCACTTCTCTCATGTCCAACATGTTTTCTCCAAGATGTCCTTTTTGTTTCCAAATCTCTTCTAAACTTGCTTCAAGTCTTCTCCCAAACAGTGTCAATCCGATACACAAATTATAAGTGAAAAGTTTTCATACTGGACGAATGTCCAACATGAAACACAGTGCTTGCTACCCAATCACAACGTTTCTGTTTCACTCACAATGGTAGACAATGTATAGCCAACATTGTCTTTCCTCGAGTATGAATCATAATCCCATGAAACAGTCTGCTCGACAATCCCAGCCAGTCGACATCGTTGTAGACACAACAATAGTCGACATGACTCACATACGAATCTACACCAGATTCTATTAATATTAAAGTTCAAACACTGTTTATCTAAATGGTTAGTAAACTCATCATTTTTAGATTTTTAGATTTTTAGAATTTTAACATGTTTACAGCTAAATATATAGAAAAACAAGGTACAATTTTAATATATATACACGCGGATCTAATGTTTTACATAATTTTATACAACCAAATTTTTTTTAACCTATTTAGTTCAGGGGAAACAGCTATAGCACAATCTAATAGTCATGTATTTCTCTTCAGATTAAGGTCGAAAAACATTTTACAAATACTAATTGAAAGTCCTTAATGATTCATGAATTTTCAATTTATATAAGCTTGATTTTCTTTTCCAAATTTATAAGTCGTAAATATTTAATTTATATTATATAAATTATAGAGAATTTTTAATTTAATATATATTAATCATATATATTTATATAGAGATGTTGTTGATTATTAAGTTGTAGTATCGACGTACTGTAGTCACTACTGTTAGAAATTTGAGTTCCAAACGATTGAGGCCTTTGAATTTGGATTTCCATCTTTAATTAGTAAAGATATATATTATTTTGAAAAAATTGCATGCAGGTATATATATTATACAGCATTATAAGTTGTTTTACCAATTCGAAATTGAGTGCACGCATGCATACTTGAAATTTGGTATACGGATCGATGAATTCTATATCTATCAACGTGAATTTTATACATATATTGGAATTTTCGAACTATTATTAATTAATTGACTAGCTATATGGTTTGTGAGTTTTTTCAAGCTGACATGCACATTATCTAGTTAATCTGTGGACCGAATTGACCAATCAAGGGTCCACACATGCATGCATATGTATATCTATTCCAAGCTATCAACTTATATATCTCAATCCGTCCCAATTCGATTCAAATTTCAAGTGATGATGCCTGATAGTGTATACCTGTTTCTTATCATTCATTCCTCAACAGAAAGGGCTGTCTTTAGAAGTCTGACACAAACACATGTGTACACCTACACCAGAAAAGTGCATCAAGCTATTTTCCATCATGGCTTGTTCTCGTTTAGGATCAGATTTTCGCGCAGAGGCAAAGCTGAAAAATTTGCGCCTATACATTTTGGTAGATCTCAGCGGCTTTTTAGATTCAAAGAGCTCTTAAATCCTTATTGTCAATTCTGCATTGCAGAAAATTTAATTGCCGCTTATGTTACCGCCGCCCGGAACTCCACAAGTTTTCCATTTGTAGTAAGTGCACGGGATCACTCAATTACAACAACTGAGCTCAACAATTTGAAACTTCCTGCAACAAATTAGGCAAGTGGGGGTTTATCATCAAACTGAACTGAGAAATGATATCATAGTTGATGTACAAGCTATTTGTCGTGGGATTCGGACAAGCGCATAATCTGAGGTATAGTACTTGTAGAAGACATTGCCAAAAGTTTGATATTCTGAACTGATATTTTCTATGTAGCATATTACAGAATTGTCTTATTTAAAGCATATATAACCATGAATACCATGAGTAGATATTCCGGACAACTGCACACATGTGGTCCACATGCTTAAGCCGGAATCACTGTATCATGAAGATCCTCGAGCCCATATGCATGTTAATCCATTTCCTTTGAGAGCGCTTATTTTGATCCCGACCCCACCCCCCAATTTCTTCAAAAAGTAAGAATGCACATGAGTACAAACAAATTTTAAGCGCTGTAATCAAAGGATTTTGCAGTTAAAAGGCAGCTAAAAGTATATAAGGTTACGGTACTCTTCTGAAATTAAGCATGACTGATGCATGCACGTACACATGTGAATCATATGGTACTAGAGGAATATATATACCTAACAAATTTGAAAGATCGTGATTCAATCTTATGCATAGGCTGTATAGCTGCTATCTACTATGGAAACCACAACATTTGAGTTTTCTGGAGTATATAAATTCAGTCAATATCTCAACTAAAATGATACTATATATATACTCAAAGCACTAATATATTAACTGCATGCATTGAATTCAAATTGCTTTGAAAACATTTAATAATTGATATATAATTTCTGGTTCTATCGGACTAGGTTCTACGACCGGAAGCAACTTTGTTTGATATATTTTTTAATTGTACCCCACATATGGCCTCGACCTAGCTCTATCGTTTCAGCTGTTTCATGAGTTCAGCCTTATACGTACATTTGAAACAAAAAGTGACCCCTGAAATGAGGTCACACTGGTGGTATACAAGTAGTTACAAAAGCTGGTGATTCAATTGCAGTACAGCTTATAACGCGTACAGATAGCACATCTGGAAGTTCAGTCTTGGCAACAATTTGATGCATATATGAATTTCATTCATCATGAAGACAGCGAACTCGAAGCAACAGCGTATACTAGTTTGCACCTGCCAAATATTTTTTTTAATGAGGTCCCATAAACGAATTCAAATGATGAACGCAATTAGTATGCCAAATTAAGTGTATGCTGTTTATGCAAGGTTCTGCAAGTGTGGGCTCAGAATGATTCCAGGTTATCTTTGAATCATGTTTTCAGTTTCATATGATCATTGATTCAGTTAGCACTTGGGATAACTTAATAATCGCTGATCCTTTTTGTGGAAATGGTGTTTGACGTGGGTTCTTTACGAATTATACGGCAATATCTTCGAGTATTTTAATTTGGCTATAGGGTATACGTATTTATATAAGTTGGAATCAATTAATAATTGTGATCAAAGTTGTATATATGCCTCCATGCTATATATGTAGTATATGGACTATACAATTTGCACTTGTAGATCAATTGCATGTAGTCAAGCTACCTATAAATTACATATGCCCATTTAACTTCAAAGAGAGTTATTTGACTAATAATATGTAAATGCATATATGTAGCAAGCTTAGCTATATATAGCTATACATTCACATACTAAATATAGGCCTTGAACTCGTGAACGTGCATAGCTATAACGCGTCAATTAACATTAATTTGATCATGATCAAGCCGACCCCGGTTCACTGCTAGCTCAATATAAACAATTTCTATTTTTTCCCTTAATGCCATATATACAGGCCAAATTGTAATTTTCAGTGCATACGAGTAACGAGTTATATAGGAATACACGTGATCCGGCCCTTAAGTTTGCATCAAATTAAAGGTATATCGGTATATTTACTGTATACAAAACGTTTCATTTTAACTATTATCTTATAACGGTACGTTATACTTAAATTTTTGAGTAGTTAATTGACGGATACAATTACGGTATACCTTGCTAGAGATGTACGTATATATATATATGATCGAATTAAGCAATATCCATTTGAATTTACTGTATATATATATATATATAATTCACATGCACATATTCAGGAAAAAGTTTAAGCTTCTGTCTGAATAATTTATTGTAGAGTACATATAGCTAGCCGGATCAACTAAATCTCATTTCCATGGGGGAATTGTTGTTTGATTGTGGCTTATATATGAGCTAGCTAGGAACGTTGAATACCACTTGAAACCTTAACAACTATGCTAGTTGTAAATTTAAATACAAATATTAATTGTTGACTGCAGCCGGGGCTTTTAAAAAGGTTTTAAAGCTGGCGGAGTTTGGTGAGTTTGTATAACTTATATTACACCACGAAAATGTTTTGGACCTAGCTTGGATCAAGTCTATTTACAACTATTTACATCCATATATATCGCCCTCATAAATATATATGGATTAGGCACTTCTTTGAAAGATGATAAACACCACATGTATATCTAGTAGCTAGACAAATTTTCTGTATACCATATATAAGCTGCTTGAATTTTACGGTTCAAAATGGCCTATTATTTAAATTGCTAAGTTAAGGCGGTTGAAGATGATCACACAAAACCACACAAGTAACAAAAGAAAGCAGTTGCTCAGGGCATGTGGTCCAAATTGTGGATTGTGGAGGATTTCAATTGTTCAGGAGATCCAAATTTGCAAATATTGGCAATTGCATTTACACTGCCGGCTTTAAAGTTATTGAACGCGCTGTTGGAACTCTAAAAAAATTCACTTGGTGGGGGAGCAAGCTGCGGCTTTTTAGAATGTGAGGCTTAAGTGGCTTGTAAGCTTTTGCAAAGTATTTTTAGAGTTTTGGAAGTTTGAATGAACATTGGTGGTGGACTTTTTTGGTAACTCTACTCGATCCAGAAATATTGTTCTTGGTCGATCAACAATTGTGAAATCAATCTGGAATTTGTTGTCGTATTTACTTTTCGTCCAATTCAATTTCTGATTTGCTTTAGCCAATCATGTTTCTTCAAAAATCTGAAATTACTGATACATGGCCTTTCCATTGATATTTCAAATTAATTCTTCCGGGGGTTACATATATCATCTCAAGCATACGTGTTGAAAATGGGTGGTACAAGGTACAATTGCTCTTCAACAATTAATGAGTCGGGTGACAATTCAGCAGCAGCTCAGTGCATACAAACACATGATTCGTGTACATAAAAAAAAACTCCAGTTTTTTTAATTAATGCTCTAAATAAAAGGGACAAAATTACATACACTTGTGTTAGTTTAATAGGCCAAGCAAACTGATGTTGAGAACGAACGGATCGTATCTCTGTGATATTATAATTAATGATGACGTTGACTATCTAATTTCCAACCAGCCTTCAAGTATCCACTGACTGTGAAGGAATACAAGCAAACAAGAATCACAACAACAGAAATAACAACAACCTCAAGACCTGGCAATACATAAAACCATTCAATGCAATCTTCAAACAGCTTTTCTGGTGAACTCAGAGTTGACTGAAATTCACAACAGACATCATTCAGCTCACCTGTTCAATCCTCATATAGATCTTGAGATCACGGACAATGAATCAATCAATGCACATTAGATCTTGGCTCTGAATACAAGACCAATATCCCAGTGTCACATGGTGAGTGACGACTTTCAAGACTTTTGAGAATTGCATGGGACCGGCTTGACCACTACCAATCTTGAAAAGGACTCCAGTCATACTTGACTTTCAGTTACATCTTTCATCTTTCACATGTTTTTTCAACTCTCAACCTCTATCAAACACACAATCAAAACAGCATTTGATCAACTTTGCTTTTCCATTATATCACAGAACCATCTGATCTCACACAATATGACAATTGTTCTTTCACCTTTCATCAAAAAAGTCATCAAAGTGCCCAAGGAAATACAATTCATTATCTTTAGATTTGTGATTCACAACTACCTGAGAAGGACTAACATGGATGAGTTTCCTGAAAATGAAAGTTTGTGCTCAGAAGAAATTTTTCGACCCCCATTAAATCATCTAACTGCCTTGATGGGCTTTGATACAGATTTAGATAATATCATTGCAATTGCCATAGAAGAATTGACGTTTGACGAATCAATTTTTTCCAGACCACAACTGTCCAAGTTTAGGGATTTTGTTTTGGCTAAACTAATAAAGATAAGATTGCGAGCACCCTTTGGAATTGAGCTGAATAAATATAGTATTGAATTGCTGAACCATGGTTGTTATGAGTATCTCATTTTTTATATCAGCAACCCAGATTCCAGGTTCATTGATGGAAATTTGAAGTTCATTACATTTCTAACTGTTAAGTTGGATTCACTTAGTGATCTGTATAAAGAAACAAAAGACTTGAAATTGCTGGAACGCTTGAAACGCCTGCGCTTGAAATGTCTTAAGATATTAGCTACCAGCTCCCAATTAGACTTGTTGGATGAAGCAATGGCCCAAAAGCTCATAAGTTGGAGTCGTGAAAATCAAGTTGTTTTTTTGAAAATGTAAAAAATTAAAAAAATTGTCGTGTTGTATTATCCTTTCAGTTGGATTATTTGGATAAGGATTCCTTGTTTGCTTCCATGTTTGTTTCTAAATTGGCAGGTTTGAACAGAAATGGAGATTTTGAGATGGAGTATAATGGGGTACAGGCTTCTGAATTGTTGGGTCCTCTTCTGTTTTCTGAAGCATACGATTATGATATCCCATTGTTACAGTTATTGAACTTGAAGAAGCAGATTGACAACCATGGATTGGAAAAGCTTGCACTTATAAGTAAAGACACGGACAGGATAATGGAACTAGTTGAAGATGATGCAGTTGAAGATGTTGCACCCAAACCTCACCTGACATTTATCATAACTAAGTATTTAAATGGCTCAACGTATATGAAGACATACTCTCTCAAGTCTAACTTTTCTTTTAGATATGTTGGTCCATTGAGACATTTGGTATTAAGTCGTTGTACCATTAGCTACAACTGTTTGAACTCGCTTCTTGATACATTGTTGTCATTGAAAATGCACCGAATAAAATTTGAAGCCTCTAAATTCCATGAAATAAGATTGCTTAGAGTCATTATATATTCGTGATGATTTCAACAGCAAAACAATACACAATATTGTTAACCCAGATCAACTAGACGAGCTCACTAATGTCCAAATTCAATTGGGTTATAAAAAATCTCACACAAATTCCAAAAGAGTCAAATATGCATACTTTGAATTGAAACAAATTCTCCATGAATTGCCCGCACTGAAATATCTCCTCTTAAAGCACAGCTTATCTGTGGTCAAGCATTTGTCTTTGAACACTCTTAATTTTTCAAATTCGGTTGGGCGTTCTGACATTCCAATTTCTTATTTGCCACCCTCTTGTCACACACTTATACTTTCTACATTCACCGGCCTTGCAGGGCAATTCTCTGAAAAATTGAATAGTTTGGACATTTCACTGGGTGACTGCAGTAAGACATTTGTATACTTCTGGGACAGATTTATCACACCACTGATTAATTTATATTGTTTAAGGATTACCATTGCACCAACAACTGGTGTCATTGATTTTTCATATTTACAAATTCGTGACCATCTTAATACTCTTGAATTACATAAATATCGTGGCGAATGCAAGTTCGTCTTTAATGGATTGCCTCCATCTATGGTTTACGTTGTACTTCTCTGTCCAAGTATACCACCTATCAAGAATGCCGTTATCTTCCAAAATGTTGACGATGAAACTTTTGAAGCAATGAAGAACAATATATTTGAGTTCCGTTTTCGGGGATTCAATCCCACAGCAGCCTATGATAGTTTTAAACAAGTCATTATAAATCGTCGTCCTGCAGGGAGTTCCAGACTTTGAAAAGGGACTCCGTAACCAGTATATGGTTGACTTGCATGAGTAACATACGTGCAGGGTTATTCAAGAAAAGTATATATGCCAATTATATAATTAATGCATATCGGTATAATTGATAAATGACAACATGCACATCAAGAGCCATTGACAAAGAATTAACTGTTCAAGTACTACAATATTCAGAACTCTTTGATCCCCTATTTGATTTTTTCTTAGTTTTCTAAGTTACTTCTGAATTTCTTTCTATATTTGTGTATATGTCGTTGTATGCACCACAATTCGGTAATTCTGAATTCACAAGACATCACAAAATAACGCAATTGCTAATATCATATGGAGTTTGTGATTTCCCCAAGCTGTGGACGAAAAGTGTTGAATTGGCGGTTGTGTTATGTTGTTACTGATGCTGTATACACCATGGACTGGTGGAATTGTGTTGCTGTTGCTGGAGTTGGTGCTGTGAATTTTTGGTGCCTACTTACGGTTCTGTACATGTGGTGTTTGTAAAACTATGAACTGGCCTGTTTGAATTTGGATTTAGTATTGATGTTGTACAATAGAGTTTCCAGTTTAGGTTCGAGATTCTTAATTAGTTCTGGAGCTGAATAAGAGGTGTATGATTACCAGTTTCTGTTAATTATCAATAGCTTTCTTGCTTCTCTTGATTTCACGTGCTTGGATTCTTTCTTCTTTTCTTTCAGTTTTTTTATTGTATTATTGTTCTTTTTGATAAGTGGACCCAGTTGTTTGATTTCCATTTCTTGTTGTTTTAGTTTGATAATTTATCTCTAGTACTTGAAAGTTGATACAGATTCTTCTACAAATTTATCTTCCTATCTGCAACTTAAATATAGTTTGTGCTGTTCATGTTCTGATAGGTCGATTTGCTTGTGCTTTAAATTCTGTATTTGCTTCTGTAGTGTCAAAACCTGCGGGGGTAAATGATATTGATGTTGTATTAGCCGTTGTGGTGGATTATGAAACTGTCGTTGCTGTTGAAATGGATCAGCTACTTGTAATTCACTTGCTGTTGACCCAACCAGTTAATGAATTGCTCAAGTCCAGCTTCTAAAAGAGTTACCACCTTTATTAACATCGTGTTACTTTTCCACTATCAAATGTGGATAAGATCGGAATTTGGGAATTGAATTTTCAACATCATTGAAACTTGAAAAGGTTTGGATATAGCTTGACTTTCAACTTTGATCTGAAAATTGAGATAGTGCTCTTTCGTTTCTGTCTATCAGCTTTTTTCTTTGTCTTATAATAACATCAAAGAGTGCAGATAGAACACGAAGAAACAAAACACCTTCACCACCAGTTCAATAATGATTAAGGACAAAAGCCCTCTTCAAGAACTTGCACTTAAACAAATAGGTGGATACCATATCATGAAGCTTTCCCTTCCAATATGTGTGGGTTAATCTTTGCAAATTCCCCATAATTTCATCGAAAGCGTCCTTGTTTTCAAGCACATTCAATTCACCAAGCATGAAGTCCATTCTAATTATAGTCTTGTATCTATGATCCATTTCCCGATTCTAACGTAAAACTTCATCCACCATAAGAAAACAATCAAGTGGTGGTGATCAACCATTCAATTTGTGGGGTGGGAAGAGTTGATGGTGTCTCAAGAGTCAAGTAACTTACCTTTCCTGAATGTTAAACACCATTGATGATTGAAGGCGATTTGGAAAGTATCGTATCTGACTTCAGTTTGTAAGCACTTCTGATTCATGAATTCAAGAGTGATCAATGTGATCGATGGAATCGAGTTACCCGGTCTGAGTCCTGAGGCCAGCAATGATCATTCATTTTGAAAACCTTGTCGTGGTGCAAGGAAGTGTATTAGTGTATTGTAGAATAAGCGATCACGTAATCTCATGTGATGAATGTGGCCTGAAAACTGTGAAAACTGTGGCGTTGTAGATTTTGAATCGAATTTTCACAGGCGGACTCAAAGTCCGTTAGCGGAGTCAAGACTTAAGAATTTTTCACATGAGTCACGAAAATTCACATGCGCTGAAAAGTTGAAAAGTTGACTCTTCTTATAACGAGAGACTTGGTACAAACTTGTGATTTGATTGCATAATTGAGCGATCGAGCTGTTCATGGTCCATGGTCCACGTTGCCATTCACTCGATTATTGATTCACCAACGGTTGAGCGTGAGCCTGAGCACATGTGGTTAATCAATTGACACTAAAAGACCAAAAGACCAAAAGACCAAAAGACCAAAAGACCCAACAACTCATGTGAACATATGTTACACAACCCATGTGACATCTCAATGCCCATGGGCGTGATTTTTCGTACAAGTCAAGTCGTTAATATGGCGGTCATCTAGCAGAGAGTTTATATTAAAGAGCGCTCGTTTATCAACGCAGGTATTTGAGTTTCCTCGTATAACCAAGTTAGTAGCGGGAACCCCCATACTAATCAGTAGTACCTCCCTCGCCATAATCCCGCCATCTCTTACTAAGTCTCTCCCGCTCCGCTCAGGCTTCAGCTTCAGCGCACATACAAAATTTGATTCCTCCAGATCCAACAAAAATTTTCACCTCCTGTTCGTCAACTCGTCAATCCCTCATGCTGTTTAAATTGACCCACTTTCCCACATTTACTTGTTCTTGTCCCCCTGTGACTTCCCTCTTTTCCCTATCTTTTTTCCCTTTCCTCTTTCCTCAGGTTATCTCTCATTAAACCACACCCACATCCCCTTTCATCACACACACAATGGTTCAATCCGCAGTCCTAGGTTTCCCAAGAATCGGTGCCTTCAGAGAGTTGAAGAAGAACACTGAAGCTTACTGGCAAGGTAAGATCCAAGCTGACCAATTGTTGGCCGTTGGTAAAGATATCAGAGCTAAGAACTGGAAATTGCAAAAAGAAGCTGGTGTTGACATCATTCCATCTAACGATTTCTCTTTCTACGATCAAGTTTTGGACTTGTCTTTGTTGTTCAATGTTATCCCAGACAGATACACCAAGTTTGAATTGTCTCAATTGGACACCTACTTCGCCATGGGTAGAGGTTTGCAAAGAAAGGCCACTGAAACTACTGCTGCTGTCGATGTTACCGCTTTGGAAATGGTTAAGTGGTTCGACTCCAACTACCATTATGTTAGACCAACTTTCTCTCACTCTACTGAATTCAAGTTGACCGGTTCTAAGCCAGTTGATGAATACTTGGAAGCTAAGGAATTGGGTGTTGAAACTAGACCTGTCTTGGTTGGTCCTGTTTCTTACTTGGCCTTGGGTAAGTCTGACAAGGACTCTTTGGACTTGAAGCCAATTACTTTGTTGGAAAAATTATTGCCTGTTTACGTTGAAATTTTGCAAAAATTGGCTGCTGCTGGTGCCACTGAAGTTCAAATTGATGAACCAACTTTGGTTTTGGATTTGGAAGAAGATATTCTTGCTGCTTTCAAGACTGCTTATGAAACTTTGGCTAAGGCTTCTGGTTTGCCAAAATTGATTTTGACTTCTTACTTTGGTGATGTTACTCCAAACTTGAAGGCTATCACTGGTTTGCCTGTCGCTGGTTACCATTTCGATTTCGTTAGAGCTCCAAAGCAATTGGATGCCGTTGTTGCTGCTTTGACCCCAGAACAAACTTTGTCTGTTGGTATCGTTAACGGTAGAAACATTTGGAAGAACGATTTCGCTGCTTCTATTGAATTCGTTAAGTCTGCTATCGCTAAGGTCGGTGCTGAAAGAGTCACTGTTGCTACTTCTTCTTCTTTGTTGCACACTCCAGTTGATTTGGAAAACGAAAAGAAGTTGGATGCTGCTATCAAGGACTTCTTCTCCTTTGCTACCCAAAAGTTGGCTGAAGTTGTTACCATTGCTAAGGCTGTCTCTGGCGATGATGTCTCTGCTGCTTTGGCTGCTAACGCTGCTTCCATCAAGGCTAGAAACGAATCTTCCATCACTAACGACCCTGCTGTTCAAGAAAGAGTCTCCAAGATTGATGCTTCCTTGTCTACTAGAGCTGCTCCATTCCCAGAAAGATTGGCTGAACAAAAGACCAAGTACAACTTGCCATTATTCCCAACCACCACCATTGGTTCTTTCCCACAAACCAAAGATATCAGAATCAACAGAAACAAATTCGCTAAGGGTGAAATCACTGCTGAACAATACGAATCCTTCATTCAATCTGAAATTGAAAAGGTTGTTAGATTCCAAGAAGAAATTGGTTTGGATGTTTTGGTCCATGGTGAACCAGAAAGAAACGATATGGTTCAATACTTTGGTGAAAAATTGAAGGGTTATGCTTTCACCACAAACGGTTGGGTTCAATCTTACGGTTCTCGTTACGTTAGACCACCTATCATTGTTGGTGATGTCTCTAGACCAGAAGCTATGTCTGTCAAGGAATCTGTCTATGCTCAATCCATCACCAAGAAGCCAATGAAGGGTATGTTGACTGGTCCAGTTACTTGTTTGAGATGGTCTTTCCCAAGAGATGACATTTCTCAAGAACAACAATCTTTGCAATTGTCTTTGGCTTTGAGAGATGAAGTTCAAGACTTGGAAGCTGCCGGTGTTACCGTTATTCAAGTTGATGAACCAGCTATCAGAGAAGGTTTGCCATTGCGTGCCGGTGAAGAAAGAACCGCTTACTTGAAGTGGGCCGCTGAATCTTTCCGTGTTGCTACTTCTGGTGTTGCTAACTCTACTCAAATCCACTCTCATTTCTGTTACTCTGACTTGGATCCTAACCATATCAAGGCTTTGGATGCTGATGTTGTCTCCATTGAGTTCTCCAAGAAAGATGATCCTAACTACATTCAAGAATTCTCTAACTATCCAAACCATATCGGTTTAGGTTTGTTTGATATTCACTCCCCAAGAATCCCATCCAAGGAGGAATTTGTTGCTAGAATTGGTGAAATCTTGAAGTCTTACCCTGCTGACAAGTTCTGGGTTAACCCAGATTGTGGTTTGAAGACTAGAGGTTGGGAAGAAACCAGAGCTTCTTTGACTCATATGGTTGAAGCTGCTAAACACTTCAGAGAATTGGAAGCTGCTAAGTCAGCTTAAATTTAGCCTCATTCAATTTCCAAAAATTACTTTTTTCTAAAGATGGTTCATTTATTCAACATTAATGCCATCATCAAAACACACTCACATCATTATCATCATCATGTATTTTAAAAAACAAAACAGAACTTTTTTCATGACTCATTTTTATTTTTTTACTTTCAATTGTTTTTGCTTTGCTTATACGTCCTCCTTTTTTATTTTTTGTTTGCTTGCTTGCAATTTCTTACCTTTTTTTATTCTTGTCTTTAGTGTATCTTTCATCACCTTTTCTCTACTTTTATGTGCAAATCTGGGATTTCAACATCGGTTTACTTAATAATATTATTACATTTATTTATAATTGTCTGTAAAATGTAATTTTCAAAAGTCATTCGTACTTTACTCTTTAGGTGTGTTAAATAAATTCATCGAAGTTCTGGTATGGAGTATACGTACATCACCACAGTTGGTGCACGGATGTCTCCATAATTTCTAGTGGCGAAACACAGTGGCCGGTTTAAACAGAGGGAGAGATCGAAGACATATGTTTTGCCTTTCTTTACCAATTTTTGAACCATCAAACCATCAGCTTAACAACTTTATCTCTTCAACATTCCAACATAGTTATTAATTATATCATTGGTTCATAATGTCTGCAGAAGAAGAAAAGGTTCACCAGTTTGCTCAATTGACTGATACTTCAGAAGATATTGCTAGACAATATTTAGCCAATACTGATTTCAATTTGGAGGTATGTTCTATTTGTTTCCACATGGGAGTTTTCTGAGCTTCATGTTGCTGTGTTTTAGTTATTAAGGATGATCCATGATTGGCTAATGCTTAATGTTCACTCAATTTTGGATTGATTGACGTTTTTGGGAGGTGTTAAGTTCAAGTTTCGGAGAATTGAATTACTAACATTTGATCCATTTTCATTTTCAATTTCAATTTCAATGATGATTTGGAAATGTGTGATTTTATTTGCTTTCAATAGGCTGCAATTAACAATTTCTACGGAGATGGTTCATTAGCCGGTTCCTCCAAAACCGAATCCAGTGGCACACAATCAGCACCATTACAACAACCTCCAGCATCTGCCTCAGCATCATCATCTTCATCAGCACCAGCATCATCATCTACATCAAGACCAAAACCACGTGCTTCTCAAGTCCGTACATTCAGAGATTTATCTAATGCCAACGATGACGATGATTCAGATGATCCAGAGAAGAATTTGTTCACAGGTGGTGAAAAGTCAGGATTACAAGTGGAAAACCCAGAAAATAAGAGAAGAAGACAATTACAGCAACAATCAAGAAACAGAAATCCATTGGGTTTAGTTGAAGATCTAATGAAAAAAGCTGAAGAAGAAGCCAATTTGCCAGATACAAGAGAGTCAGCTAAAGAGCATTCTAAACCTAAGAAGAATTTCTTTACAGGAACAGGTCATAAGTTAGGATCAGTTGAGAATGAAATTGAGTCAACTGAAATAGGATCCAAGAAGCCAACTGGTTTCCAACGTCCTGAAAAAGTCACTAGAACAATTACTTTCTGGAAAGAAGGTTTCCAAGTGGAAGATGGCGAATTGTACAAGTATGATGATCCTACAAATGCCGATTACTTAACTCAATTGAATCAAGGTCGTGCTCCTTTAAGTTTACTGAATGTTGAAATGTTCCAAGATGTCGACGTGAATGTCGTTAAGAAATTAGATGAGAGTTTCAAACCTCCAAAACGTAAGGCTGGTGGGTTCCATGGTGAAGGACACAGACTTGGTTCTCCTGTTCCATTTGAACCTAGTTCACATGAAGATGCCGACGTTGGTGGTGCTTCTGGATTACCTGATGCTCCAACTGAAGCCAAAGTGGAAAATAAAGTTGAACAAGAGGAAGAAGGTGATTCTAAGATTCAAATTAGATTGGCTAATGGTAAGAGAATCGTTAAGAAGTTTCAATCCACTGATCCTGTCTCTGTTTTGTATGAGTTTGTTTCAAGTAATACTGAGGTGAATGGTAGAGAATGGAGTTTGGCCATTGCTTTCCCATTGACTATCATTGATGATTTGAAAGAGAAGAGTATAAAAGAAGCTGGGTTGGTTAATTCTGTTGTTGTTCAAAGATGGAAATAGATGCATGGAAATGATTTGTTCGGGTAATGGTTTGTTTTGTCTTGCATATTACTTTTGGTTTTATTTTTGGATTGAATATCGAATGCTTTTGATGATGTTTGATTTATTTTGTTTCGTCTTTTTTTGTGTATGCTGTTTGCTTGCAATTTGTCGTTTTGCTCTGTCCATCAAGTTTTTGTTTTCCTTCCTTTTCTGCAAAAATATAAAATCTGCGTTTAGTTCAACCTGGTATTTTCTTACATCTAAGCCATTCTCAACCATATAGTATTCCATCATATATCCTTCATAAACCATCTACTTTTTTGTAATTGATGAGTGGTCTCGACTCTGGCTGAAATTTGTATGGAAAGTCCGCAGTTGCCGGTGTACAGATGTGATGCTCAGACATTTTTCAGTTTCGTTTTGTACGTTGAGTCATTTGAGAAGTTGAGGATTGATGAAAATCTGGAGATGACCAACTTGTTGAACATTTATTTCTTCCACTACTTGATCCAAGCCAACATCAACACATCAATCAATTGGAACATGTCTGTATGTTGCTGCCCACATTGAAAAAGCTTTTATTCAGAACAATACCCTTTTCAGTTAAAGAAATACTAACAAACGAATTCTTCGTCATGAATCATTCATGACACAAACTTTCAATGAAACCAGATATCAATTCAACCATCATTTGATGATCTTTATTCGATCATCACTGAACACAGAAAAGAGTATGCTGACAAACCATCAGAATTACCAAACTTATATCCAATCTACACTTATTTTTCAAGTGATTATCTAACACCACATTTGGCCTATTTGAAATTGACTAGACCAGGAGACAAATTATTCAAAAAATCCCCATCTTTTTTGTTTGAATCTGCCAAGAATGGTGATCAAATCGATAGATATTCTTTCATGGGCACCAATCCTAGAAAAATCATCACTACTGGTCCTGAACATGGTGAGTCTGTTGATCCTTTGACTTTGTTAGAAAAAGAATTGAAAGGTTTAAGACAAGCTAACTTACCAGGTGTTCCAAAGTTAAGTGGTGGTGCCATTGGTTATATCTCATATGATTGTATCAAATATTTCGAGCCTAAGACTGCAAGAGAATTGAAAGATGTGTTGAAGTTGCCTGAAGCAGCATTAATGTTGTATGATTTGATCGTTGCATTTGATCAAGTTTTCAACCGTTTCCAAGTCATCAATAACATTAAAGTTGAACCAGAAGACACCAAACAAGAATTACAATTGAAATATTTGAAAGCTTCTAAAGAAATCGACGAAGTTGCTAAGATCTTACAAGACCATAACGTTCCTGAAAGTTGTTACCCACCTCAACCACCAATTAAGCAAGGTAACACTTTTACTTCTAATATCGGTAAAGAAGGTTATGAAAACCACGTTGCTAAATTGAAAGAGCACATCAAGAAAGGTGATATCATTCAAGCCGTTCCATCTCAAAGAGTCGCTAGACCAACCTCATTACATCCTTTCAACATATACAGACATTTGCGTACAGTGAACCCATCACCATACTTATTCTACATTGACTACTTGGACTTCCAAATCGTTGGTGCATCACCTGAGCTTCTAGTGAAATCCGACTCTAACAACAAGGTGATAACGCATCCTATCGCAGGTACGATCAAGAGAGGTAAGACCACACAAGAGGATGATGAATTAGCTGCAGTTTTGAAAAGATCATTGAAAGATCGTGCTGAACATGTCATGTTGGTTGATTTGGCACGTAATGATATCAACAGAGTTTGCCAACCTACTTCAACTAACGTTGATTCTTTATTACAAGTACAAAGATTCTCTCATGTTATGCATCTTGTCTCTCAGGTGTCTGGTACTTTACGTGATGATCAAACTAGATTCGATGCTTTTAGATCCATTTTCCCTGCCGGTACCGTGTCTGGTGCTCCCAAGGTGAAAGCCATGGAGTTGATTGGTGAATTGGAAGGTGAAAAACGTGGTGTTTACGCAGGTGCCGTTGGTCATTGGTCTTATGACGGTAGAACCATGGATACTTGTATCGCTTTGAGAACTATGGTTGTTAAGGAAGGTGTTGCTTATTTGCAAGCTGGTGGTGGTATTGTCTTTGATTCTGATCCTTATGATGAGTATATTGAAACTATGAATAAGATGAAGGCTAACAACAACACTATTGTTGAGGCTGAAGAGTTGTGGGTTCAGAGATTAAGTGAAGGTAAGGTTGAGAGTGAAACTGATTGATGGTTTTATATTTCTCTTCTATATTTTGTTCAAATTGTTATTCTCTCTATATCTATTACTTTGTCCCGTTTACGATACAATTACCTATTAATAACATCAATCTAGATCTTTGTTTGAAGCGTTTCTCTAGGCTTAAGTAAAACAAGAATGTTATTGTGTATAAGAAAACACACTACTCATAGAATCCAAACAGAATTAGGCACAAATAACACATACTATGTTACATGGCGGTAATAAGTTTATATATAGAACGTTCGTCACATATTGGAACAAGCAAACTTATCAGAATAGACACCATTGACCGTTATTAACCCACTCTAACCCTTCATTGTCTTCACCAGATTTACCGAAATCTTTCAACATACATGGAAGGAAACCCATCTCGCCACCATCTTTCCAGCCATTCTTGATCAGCAACTTTAAGACTTCCTCTGTAGTACCCTCATCGCCACAGAAAACATCACCTTTCACCAATGCGATAGTACCCTTCGAACCACTATTAGCTGATTCTTCACTGTTAGATAACTTCAAGTATCCAGTAAATGTTAGCCAGTCCAAAAATTTGTTGATTCTAATCAAATGTTTGTTCAACAAAGTTTGGTGCTCATCATTTAATCCACTTGGGATATCAGTACCCAATCTATAAACAGATAGACCATCAAATTGACAATTCATTGTGACTAAGATGTAACTTTTATACTCCACTGCATCATTTCCTTTAGTGGAAATGGAAAAACCAATTGGTTTAGGCTCAATTCCGGACTCTTTGTATAAGAACTGATCTAACTTATTGAATCTGATGACTGTTGGCTCATAAGTCAATGAAGCACCTCTTTGGTTTGGTTTCAGGTTCTGTTCTTTTTCAGACAATGTTGACTTTGTAGATTTTAAAAACTTTTCAATGTTATCTTCTGCGATAAATTCTTCATTCTTTTCCAATTTGAATTCAGATGGAATGTTCTTAGCCTTCGATGAGATTGTTCTTGTGTATAAATGGAAATCTGGGAATCTGTGGAAACCGAATCTTGAATAGTACAATCCAACGATTGAATATAAGTACCAAAAGTATGATTTGCCAGTTCCAGCAGGATTGATATGGGCTTTGATGAATTCAGATAACTCCTGATTTGTCTTTGATGAAATCTCAAAAGTAATTGCTGGACATTCAGTATTGTGATGAGCAGATTCATAAAGGTCAACGAGTGCTTGCAACAATTTTGACATAATACCCTGCTTTCGATAAGACTCGTGAGTAGCAACATAGGAGATCAAAATAACATCTTTATCTTTAGTGGAACTAGGTTTGACGGTGGCGGTAACAACAGCCACAACCAACTTTGCTTTTGGATCTTGTAAGTAAAGAGTTTGCCATGGGGATTCAGTCTGTGAGATGTTTAAATCAAGAATTTGCAAAAACTGTGAGGTTGTTGCTCTTGTCTTAGGATCAATAAATGTTTTGTATAAATCCAATATTTGGGATTTGTGAGTTGGGTCTAATGTTGGCCATGATTGGTTGTTAGTTTGGTAGAGTTGAAATTCAGATATGGTCATTTTGATTTTTCAGTGTCTTTGAGAATTGTTTTTGAGCTAGTGTTTTTTTTTTTGTTAGGTCTTTGATTTGCAATTGAAATCAAGAGGTAACACTCTGTATTTAAAATGGAGAAATGGCAAAATGGAAAACGTATAAGTAGCTTCCTACTTGGTAAACGAATTGGCTTAACTGTTGAAGCCCGAAAAACCTGATCCGTGGACCGTCACAGTTCCATGCCTGTCCCACAAACGATCAGTCCACCTATAGCTATATCTACAGAACCATTGACTCATTTATTCTTCTTCGAATTCTAGACCATATACGCCTGATAGCTTGTTACAAATTATTAAAATGTTGAGTATCAGATATGCCAATTTTAGCAAACTATACAAATATAAACAGAAAGATCAAAGCAATTAGAAACAAATCAAAGGAGTCAAAACAAATATTACAGTCTACCACTAAAAACATCATGAAGCATGACGTGTAAAGAAATAAGCCCATTACATCATTAACAATCTTCTTCAATCTAATCATGAATTCCAGTCCTAATACCAGGCAGCAAAAACTGGAAATCAATATGCTAGTCACAGGTACTTAAACCTCGGCCACTTTTGAAATCGTTTTTTTGCAAATCCGAGTCAAATCCGCCTATTTTTCAAACAGTATTCTCCTCGGCTGTATCTTGTGACCTCCAGGAACAGATTTGAATCTGTTTTGTTCAAAGTACAAAACGTACTGCCCTCAATATAAGGAATATCAACCAAACAAACGCCTGTTCAGTATTTCTTTCTTTTACCTTTGCAGCCCAGCTTTGAAATTCCAATTTCGAAGAATATGTAGTTGAGAAGCAATTGATGTAACAACAATTTGAAGATTGATGATAGAAAATGTATTTAAACTCCAGCGGACTTTCATCATTCATGAAGGCTTAGTTTTGGGTCATTCATGGGTGGGTGCCTCATCATCGGTTTATTCTTTTATTATTCTTTGCTTAAAACTCTCGTGGAATATGTCGTTTTCATAACTTCTGAAGGTGCTTCAATTGAATGTGCGATGGATTTCTTGATTGCCAGAGCATTTCGAAATCAATCCTTCCTGTAGATATCATCATCACTATCACTGTCATCATCTTCCATAGTATCGCCTTGAACTCTAGTATGTGAATCGTTAAAATAAGAGTTTCCAGCTGCAGTTCTACCAGCACTGTTAGTGCCATGATTGATACCAACAGAATCATTAATTTGCACACCAGCATAATCATCATCATCTTGACTCATGACAGTATCTCCACCAATTTCAGTCTCATCACCATACATCTCTTCTTCTCCAATCTTACCACTTTCTTTCAATTTTCTTAATTGGTTCATAACTTTCAAAACAAATGGTCTAACTTCATTAATTTCAATCAAACTTAGTCCATCCAATTGTAAATAAACTTCATTCAACTCTTTTAAACCTCTTCTAGCTTTCAACAATCTAACCTCTCTCAAATCTTGAATCAATGATCTAATCTCATACACAGGATCCATAAAATCATCAACTGCAGAATCTAATAGCAATTTAGATATTGTAATCCAATGCCATGGTAAATTTGAAAACTTGTTTGGATTCTGAATTTCATCTTCGTATTTTTGTTGTAAGTATGACAGTTGTAACCAATCTGGAATCACAATGTTACACTTATCTTGTTTTTTCAATATGAGTGCTAACCATATTGGAATGGTCTCTCTATGAAGGGCTCGTAGGTTTGGAAGTTTTGCTGATATTAACGTTGTTCCATGCATTGAGTATCTTGGTAAAATCATTATTGGTTCTTGTTCAGCTAAGAAAGCAATCTCCTTTGGTGTGAAAGTTTCTCGTAGTTGTTTTGGTAGTGACATTTTATGTTATTCTGTTATTGGTTCTTGGAACAGGATTTGGCAAGTAAATGTTTGGTTGTATGGGTTGGCGACATGGCTTTCTTATAAAATCGAATTTACTTTTACGTGTTTTGGTGTTTTGGAAAATTCGAAAAAACACGATTTGCAAAGCACAGCCACAACCTGACGCTGTTTGGCCACCTGCGCCACTTTTGATAAGTTACCCGGCTTTTCCAGTTCCATTTGAAATATCAATTGATAATGATTCAAAACCATTCGATATCATCGTCCTAGTTGAGTGTAAGCATGAAAAACTAAACCAACAAACAACACCCAACCGTCCAGCATCAAAACACATCTATTTGTCTTGATTACTCTTCAAATGTTGACCAACAATAACAAGGGGTACTCAGTATACTCAAATGGTTTCAAGAGCATCGTTTCAATTATTAAGTCAAGTTTACCCTGAAGCTGCAAGATAGTGACAAATGATTTATAGAAGCTAAACCAAAAGCTGAGCTTCAACTCAAATGGTGCATTATTTGTTTGTACTGCGTTGCATACAAGTCCATGCAGTGGAAACCGGAAATTGCAGCATCGTGATACACAAAGTACATCTTTTTAACCAAAGATTTCGACTGATTTTTCCACAAGAATAACTATTACACTATTAAGCTGGTCATCTTCATATTTGAAACTTTGCTGTTATACTCATGTCCAAAGCTAAAGGTGTTAAGAGAAGAAAGATCACTGCAGGAGAGTCGATGATAAAGTCCAGGATGTCTTTTCAAAAAGATGCCACATTTTATGCAGTCATTGAGCAATTGTCATTAGAGATTCGGTTTCAGATTTTTTTCCATTTATTTAGATGCACTCACAGTGTTGATGAAATAACTGAATTGGTTGATCCCAGTTGGTTTAATGAGACAGATATAAAGGCACCACCTAACTCTCTGATTCTCGACCTTTTGATATTGTTGTTCCAGAGAACGGATGCCACTGTATATGATGACCGGATTCTCATTGGGAACTTTCGTGAAGGTCATATTAAGGAAGGTTCTTTCACACTATTGGACTATCTCGAGTCTTTTCCTCCAAATACCTTCAAGTTGGAGATTCGTAGTAGCTGGTCCAAATTTAAGAGATCCAAACAAGCTGCTCGTTGTTTTCAATTAGCTACTGAGATTGCTTCTCAGATTTGGCCTGATATTATTGATTATCTCAGGATTGAAGGAGTATTACCCAAAGTAACAAAAGTGATACTCCAATATTATCATTTTTTTTATCCTTACGATGAATGGTACAAGTGGTATATTTTGGACATCGGTGATAAAACAGACGGTAAGCGCACATTGGAATTTTTCAACTGTTTAAGAGATATCATCAATAGCTTTTCATCAACAAACAGTTTAAATGATGATCGTGGTTTATATTACGTTTCTAAAGAGCTAGCCGGGTTTTTCGATAAGAGAAATATTAATCTTTGCATGAATGTCTCGTCCTTTCCTGATCTAAATCGATGCCGATTTTTATTGAGCCACTTGGCAAGAATAGAGGTTCTTGACAAGTCCCTTAGAGATGTTGAATCACTAGAAAATTTGTTGAAACAATGCACTTCCTTACAAAAATTGGGAATTACAGGTTCGAAATTGTCCCAAAACTGCAAGATGATATTCCAAAGTGATTCAATCCATGAAATCAATATTAGGGGAATTGCATTTGATTTTTCTGGGTTTCCAAATCTAAAAATGTGAAATTTGGATTCCCAGAAATAAAGCAATATTTGGAAGCTTTGAAAGAACTAAAAAATTCCAAAGTGAAATATTTAACTATCAGCGGTCTCAAATTGATGAAACATGAAGATGATACAGTATTGGACATAATGACTCCTAAGTCTGTACGGTATCTTTCAATGTACTCATTTAGGGAAAATGAACATCAAGTATTGAGTTCAGAGCCATATTCCATCACCTTACCAAACGCAATGGAAAGTCTAAGGATTCAGTCCCTTCATCTTCTTTTACCTAATCTTGGGCAAGTTGAACGTTTAGAAAGTATAGTTCTCAAGCCTTGCTATTATGATAATTTCTGTGAGATATTTTCCAACCTTCCTACGCATATTCATACAATTAAGATCAATGATATAGATGCATGTGCTAGTAGGCCAAGAAAGAGAAAAATGAGCTTTTCACACTTCCCAACTTTGAAACATCTTGTTTTGAATGGAAAGGGACTTCCTCAGCAGATTTTTGATCTTCCAGAATCAAATTCATTTCAACTTGAATTATGCACCCAACTCAAAGAAGATGATATCATCGAGCTGCATCTCGGTATTTTTCATCTATTGATTTCAGAAAAGTGAGATTGCCAAAATATCTACATTTTTTTGAGCTAGAGTTTGGCGTTGAACCATGGTCACCAGATGATACTTATACAACTGGTTGTCAGTGGAGAGGATTAATATATGTTGTGTGGGACTGGATTCCTCCATGTTCAAATCGTTACATTCTAAGCTCAAGTTTTTGTGATGCCGTGGCGGTGGTTGATGACCGCAAAGGAGAAAGCATTGAGTCAATGAAAAAGAAGATTGACATACGTTACAGATCACGCAAATTGTCATGGATCCAGTATTCATATTTTGAAGGTGAGGAAACTGGATCATAGTAATTTTGTATTGTCATATTGCAAATCCTTATGTAATCATTCATCATGAGACGTACACGGTACATGTTACGTACATGAGCTAAGCTATATCATTAAAAAACTAGCCAAGTTCCATAAAAATATATATTTTGTATACGCATGCATAGATTTTTTAATTAACATCACGTAGCTATCTTTTGAGTATAAAATACCCAGATATATAACATTAGAGAGCCCAGGAAACTATACAGAAATTTGGTTAAATTCAAGCATCAATCAAATAAACTCTGCTTTCAAATGGTTGCAATTCGGACTCGGAATTACTAGCGTAGTTACTCAAAATCAGTTTCAAATCACCATCAACCTGTTTTGTAAATTTAACAGTATCCTTAGTCAAATTCAAAACAACATAAGCCTTTCTATCCTTTCCAGTCTTAGTGTAACTCATAATTTGGTTGTTTTCATAATCAACGTGATCAAAATCACCATGGACCAAAACATCTCTGTATTC